>MU946072.1:0-45917 GCA_036418165.1 Cooperia oncophora
CGTTCCTGGAGCCGCACAGCAAAAATGAAGCCCAGTTTAATGGTTCATGGCAAGGCCCTACAATGTGCAATAAACCGTTTCGAAAAAGCGGGGCACGCCGTGAACGACCTCCCTCGTAAGCGATTCATATTGCGCTGTATTGGCCGACTACACATTGTATCTATCTCCAGATTTATGTATTCTATGGGCGTCATGGCGCGGACTACACCGCTGCTGGGTTGTGCGGGATTCCAAGCCTTGCTTTGTCTGTTACGATTCGATCACTACAGCGCCTTATGAGCAGCCCACCACCGAAAAAGTTCCGTTAAAATTATGGAGCCGCCTGCAAAGCCAGGCCAGCTCGGCGAAGCCGAGCTCAAGAGAAGGAGGAGAGCACGGCGTCAGCCGTGCGATCCGACTGGTTGTTGAAGAACTTGGGTACGGTCGCCTTCTCTGACAGAAATCCATGATCTTTTGGCGTAGGCTGATCCCCCACATGCGGCCTTCGCATTGCTGAGTAGTAGAAAAAAAATTGAATAGTTTTGAATGATTCAAGCGTGACATCATCCATATTTTGATGACGATTAAGGGGGACTGTGGTCCTTACAACGGTGCTAGTATCCAGTGATACCGCTTTGAAGTCCGACCAATAACACACTGAAATCTTATCCCATGCACATCTGATTTTGGCTGAGCAATCTACTTTTCTGTTTGAGAGATTCTGCAAGGGACACCTGCACCGTCTTTCATGCTTGCCCTTTAGGGGCGTGCTTGACCGCGAAGGAGGTGAGGGGGGAAGGAAGGATCGTAAATCGAGGCTCATTCATAAGGGGAAAAGCGGATATACTCATATTTTGTATACCCTGAATGACAAAAGATTTATTCATGGCTTCTGTTGTGAAGAACTCCTGAAGTACAATTGTAAAAGAGGTATGTTGCAAGCTCAAAATTGGGAAAGACCGCTGCCAAAGCGTACAGTGAGTCCACAAGAACGTCATGAAATAATAAACAAACGAAAAACAGTATGTTTGGACCTTTCCGAACCGCAGGACCTGCCTGCAGGGAGAAGCTTCACAAGATATTGCACCTTCCCAACACATCTGCGTGGGAGACGGATTCATAGCCCAATACAGAGACACCGCATGACATCGAATGAACTATACCTAACATTTTCAACGAAACGGTGTGTCCTAGGATTGCACTGAAGTCTTCAAGCAAGATGTGAATGGTACTAACCTTGGGGTGTTGGTTTTTCGTGTTTCCCGAAATGGTCTACAACAAAAACACGTTGGAAAATTTTCCTTGAATAAAGGGCAGAGGAAAGAATGAGGTGCATTTTAGGAAGAAGGAGTATTCTGGTTTCTGGCACTTCACTTCTTCACAAGAAGTTACACATGAAACGCGTTATGGCTGTTCGAACATAAAAATTCTTAGAAGATATTGAAATTCAACCACGATGACACAGTTGGGATGAAAAGAAGTGCCTGGACGACTTAGTCACAGATGACCAACACCCAGTCTGATGCATGCTTTTTCCTCTTTGAAAGCTCTGCTCCCAATAATCGGAAGAAACCAAGCGAAAACCAAACGAACCAGAAGAGAACAAAACGCGTACCACTCGCTCGCTCCTGAGCTCGAATCCCGGTCGGCTCCCACCCAGGCCAACCAAGCCTTCTACCCTCCGGAAACGATAAATTGGCAATACATTCGTCTGGGAGGATAAAAACACTGGCTTGTACATCTTCTGGCCTCCGCAAGTATAGGCTACATAACCCATTGCGTAGGCCACATCGCATTCAATAAGCCTCTACGACCTGAATGGAAGTAGAATGCTCCGCATCCCACGAAGACATTGGTCAACGGCGAAAACCTTATTTTTTAATTTTTATTTGTCGTGGAATATCGTGGTCCAGTTTTCATAGCGTTCTGTACTATTCACACAATTCCTGAATGATCGCGAACGTCCAGAATTCAATTAGCCGGCCTCGATCATCTTTTCTTTTTGGTTCTTTGCGTCCTTTTTGTCTTTTGTTTGTTTTTTGAAGACGGAGCCTACCAAATCCGCTGCTGAAGCGGGATGTCGTATTGGGTTGGAACATAAGTAATGCGTTTTTATTCAACTGAAAATTTTGTTTTAAGAAGTTGAAATGTCTTGCCAAGGAAGTCATATATCATTTGATAGGAACTTCCTCGGTAGTATAAGAATATCAAAAACTTTTGGTTTGAGGTCATAGTTTTTGTGGAATTTTTTCGTCGCTGAAGTTGGAGTGAAGTCGGCGAAAATTAGCATCTTCGACAACTGCCTCTATCTTAGAAATTTCATGCTAATAGTTGAATTAATTTTGAATTGATATTCTAATACTACGAGAAGTTCGCTATCATAACGATATTAAGCTTGCTTGCAAAACTTTTCACTTTTGAAAACAAATTATTCAATGTAAAAAAAAACGGCATTAGGCTGCGTTTATACTTTGCGGCAGCGGTAGCGTAGCGTAGAGCCTCCAGCGTACGCCAGCGGCAGTGCCGAGGAGAGGATGCATATCGATCTAGCTTCACCAGCGTTTCTCCAGCGTTTTCCCAGCGCTTGCACGCGGACCGGCTAGAGAGGGGCTAGAGAGCACTGGACGGAGGAGGACTTTTGTCACTCTCTTCCGTCCAAGTGCTCTTAGCCCCTATCTAGCCCGTCGCTGGGGAGCGCTGGCGAAACGCTGGAGAAAACGCTGGTGAAGCCTAGATCGATAGCGTATGCTTCCTGTGCCCTCGCTACGCCAGCGTGCGCTAGCGCGCCGCTGGCGTGAAGCATAGATCGATATGCATCTTCTCTTCGGCCCTGCCGCTGGCGTACCTATACGGCTACGCTGCGCCAAAGTATAAACGCAGCCTTACTTATAAACGAGCCCACTAGCAGTTATGTAGCCAGCCCGCTAGTAGTGAGCTGGCTAATAAGTAATGGCCGTTTTTTTCAATCGAAAATTCGTTCCAAATGTCAAACGTTTTGCGAGCAAGCTTAATATCGTTTAATAGGCAACTTCTCGTAGTATTAGAACATCAAATTCAAATTCAATAATTCAACTATTAGCATGAAATTTCAGGGTGGAACAGACGTGAGCCTGCCCAATATCGGCGAGGGTGAAGGCGTGACAACTTTGAAAATCTCTCGAAATTAGTTCCAAAGCGTCCTATTTGAGATTCCCTTGCTGAGATTCTAGCACGACCTTTTCCATATGTATGGAGCAGCTTAAACGATTGGGCACTTCGAGTACACGTAAATAGAGGCAGTTGTCGAAGGTGCTAATTTTCGCCTGACTTTCACTTTGAACTTCAACGACTAAAAAATTCACAAAAACTATACCCTTGACCGGAGCTGTTTAAAATATTCTTATACTACGCGAAGTTTCCTATCAGATTGTATCAAGCTTGCTTGCGAAACATTTCACTTTTTAAAAACAAAATTTTCAGCTTAGAAAAAAAAACGCCATTACTTATGTCCCAACCCTATATTTAGCCGAAAATTTAGAAAATGCGATGGTCGGCCCTTAATGAGCAGCGCCTCAGAGTAATTTCACCAGAAATAGGATAAATTTTACCTACACTTTCCGACCTGGAACGCGATCAATCATCTGTTGTTATCCTAGGTTATAAACGCCGTTCAAAATGCGATGCGATCAAGTAGGGTCAGGCTGGAAGCTTTACGACTGTCTCGGCTTTAGTAGCTGCGTGGTGGAGAGGTACGCGATGCTTGATACTGATTTCATGGAACTATTCGCTACTTATATCATTGGACTGATAGATGCAGCTCTGCTGCTGTTCAAGTATTTTTTCCTAGTTCAGTTGTTTGTTTGTTTGTTGTGTTCTGCTACTATTACACTTATCAGCCTTTGTCGCCCGCCGTGTACTTGCGTGCACGCCTCGCCCCTCATACGACACAGTGACGAATGTTTTTCTCAGTAGCGACTTGATGATTTACGATCATTTACCCTCTCCTCGGGGTTAACATTCTGGCCCTTGATATGGGAGCAGAACACAACAAATGAAATGAAAGACCTGCTCGGAGTAATGAGATACTCCTCGGGCGTAGGCAGGGTCGCATTCGGATTGGTGCATATAGGTGAGACCCTAATTGGAGAGGTGGCGGTGCTTGAGAGATACTGATATCACAGTGTCACTCTATTGTCCTGGTGTTCATGAGAAGAGAGACCCTAATTCGAGGGATAGGCGGTGTTAGTTCGAACCCCTAGAGGAAGGTGTCGGAACGACCGCCCTTCATCACGTATTCCCACAGAAGGACATGGATCGGAAGGTCGACACGACACTTTCCCTTCTCACCCTTAAACGCACGCACTCGTGACTGGCAACCTAACACCGTACTTGGAAACTGTGCACTATACTCCAACATCTGCCGCCGTACCCAATGGGTAGACAAAGGAGAAAAAGCAGAAGACGATAGAAGATAGAAGATTAGGAGCTACTGAGAGAAGGTTATACAACAGTGACTGCCGACATCTACGTTGCTCAACTACGAAATCTGAAGGCTAATCCTACGAAGACATGGGGAAAGCAGTCCAAAGTGTACTTTCAGCATTACAACGCCAGACCACGCAGTGCAAGAGCGACGAAGTGTGAACTAGCGACGTATGGCTGGACCGTCCTTCCCAACAACTTTACTCTCCGGACCTTGCACCCTTGACTAGCACCTATTCTCGAACATGCAATGCCATTTGGACGGTCAAGATTTTGAAGAATCGTCTTGTGCTTTTCCGACGACATCGAAGAGGAACAAGACGAATTTTTTAAAGCCAAGCCAGCCACGTCCTGGAGGGGGGGCATTTATGACCCACCTTGCTGGCAAAAGGCCATAGATTATATGCATGTTTTTGTATCACCTTGCTCCCGTTGATCATCGAGTTCCTCGAGCGGGCGCATGCAACGAATTCATTCGTACCTGCAACGTGCAAGAGTTGCCCAATGGGTTCTCTCTGCTCGAGAGACACAGTGAACTTCACATTATTCGTTCAAAACTTTCACAAAAGGTCTGACCATTGCGTAGGCGGTCCTCCAGGTGTTATTTGCTTGACATCCCGTGGAATCTATTCCTAACGGGAGGTAATCGGTCTGGCCCAGCGGCCACCTTTGGGATGCATGGCGGCCCACGTGATCTTCGATCGTCGAGGGAGTGCGGAGCTCAGGATTCCCTCTTCACTTTCGTGGAGCAGGAATCTCGGAGCACCCCTTTCGATGGCGCGTTGAATGACGCTAGCCGCATGCTCATCCTGCTTTCGTAGAGTTCAAGTCTCCGAGGCGTGAGTCAAAGCAGGAAGGACCGCGGAATCGAAGAGGTGGGCACGAAGCCTCGTGTTCTTCGTCCTTTCGCTATTTTCTCAATGTTCTTCAAAGCTCCCTATGGCGCAGGCTTCCTCCAACTCTGGTGCTAAGTCGTTCATCATATTGATTTCCCGACCCTGCTATAAATAGCTGGAACATTCGTTGATGTTCACCGTTGAGCGAGAATGGGGCATAAGAGACCAATCCGCTCCTCATGAATATCGTCTTCGTTAGACTCAGCCGCAAAATGATTTTTCCACAAGCCTAGTCGAAATCGGTCACCATTCTCTCTGCTTGTGGGATGTTTGTGTTATCATAACGACGTCGTCAGCAAAGCGGAGATGATGTTGTAACCGGCCGTCGATCTTCATCTTCATGTCTTCCCATTCCAGTTGACCATGACGTTCTCGTGAAAGGAGCTCAAGAGCTTGGGCGAAATGGTGTAGCCCTGTCAGTATATTAATGCACATTCTAGATGACTAGCTGTGACTGTTTCATTTTCGTGCAGTAAAATGTTTTAAGCTTCAAATGTCCTAGGACTTTTGAATCATAATATTCATGTCAGGAGGTTTTTATGTCAGGGGGGGGGGCAAAAAGAAAAAAGTCATTCCGGCGTACATATGAGCGGAGTTTTCGAGTCCAGAACAGAGGAAGTTGGATATGAGTACGCAGGGCGTAAAGTATAGGGCAGATTTAGTCTATAAGCAGGAGTCGGGACTGCGCATTCCTTCATGTACACACAAATTGAAGTTATTATCAGTTCCGCGAGTCTGAGTGGAGAACGCTTTAGAATTGCGGGCACTCCAAACGCTGGGAACATTTGGATGGAATCACAATAGTATAGCTGATGGGACCCAGTATCTTGATTCCTGCAGACCACCAAAGAAAAAATCCGGGAGCTCCGGCAACGTCCGTAGGTCAGCGACTCATCTTCACAGAGGCATTCACAGGTGGTGTTGGCGGATACTGATGGATGAACCGATATTCCTTGATCGGGCAGGACGTGGCGGTGTGCGCTGGATGTAACTCGAGGCACATCCGGAGGAATTCTCTTCATGTGTCGCCCACGTAATTCCTTGGGAGAACTTTGTACGTTCCAGAATTGAGTGTGACGCATTTATCGCGCCAGGCGGGGTTGGAAACATTTATATCGGGGAGTTAGTTATGGAATAGTGTGAAGAGTTTGGTTGAATACCTGAGAAAACGGATGGAGTAAAGCCGGCGTTTTGGAACTAATACCTTCAATAGAACGTTTCTTTGGGTGGGCAGCAATCGCAGTAAGGATGGATATAAAGATGGTGTGATGTAAGTCCAGCAATTCTCAGTCAAGTTATTCGAGTGCGACGATATTGCGGGGGTCTTTTCCAAGCCTATCTCGTCGAATGGTGTGATATGCTATGCTCGTGTAAAACGTTCGAATTAACTCATGCTAAGTTGTGTCACCAACAGTTTTTTCCGATATAGCAAGGGTCTAGTGGGGTCGGCGAACATCGCGCTATTTGATTTGGTAGTATCCTCTCCCTGCGCGATCTGATTTGCCACTCCGTAGTGCTAGGCTTCAGGCAAGGGTGGAAGTCCGTACGCACGCCGGGGTTAAATATTTAGCACACATAAACAGGAAAAGTTGCGAGACAATACGACCTCCCCCTCTACCATTTTCAGATTTTCCCCAACTTCCTGCCCCTTCTTCCCAAAATTTCTCGAAAAGTTCCCTACTTTTCTCCAAAAACTTTGCTGTCGAGAGGAAGGAGGGGGAGGGGGGCATATACTAGGCATGAGATAGGAAAATCACCAAAAGTCAACCACCCTCCCACAACGCCAATACGTAAATACGACCCCCCGACCAAGTACGATCCGACCCCCCCCCCTTTACAACGTTCGTGAAGCGAGAAAAATCAACTATCAAAGTAAATTTTCCCCCGCCCAAATACGACCACCCCTCTCCTGGCGGCCAAGTACGACCCTTCTCCCTATTGGGGATTCTCCAACAGCGATGCTGTAGTATCTTCGCTCAAGGAGATCGTTCAGCTACATAGCGAGAGATTTTTCCAGACTGAACGGCAGATGTGAAGAACTGATTTAGTGCAGTCATTGTTGTTCTAAATGGCTATTCTCTGTTAAGATTGAAGTTGGCACTACAAAAACAATTGGAGAGACAGTTTGGGAGTGCCGAAGGACTGGCGATGGATCGCTAGCTGACCTTTACCCAAAGTCCAGCAAATCAGATTCAGGCTCAAAAAATATCTCATGTGGTGAGCATAAAATAGGTGAGTGCTCCAATACACCCAAGTTTATACTACCTATTAACACCTTTGGACTGAATAAAGTGCACATCATGACTCTGGTTGAGGAATGCTTACGCTGCAACATCTTCAAATGGTCAGGACGCTATTATTCTCAAGTCAGAGGCTTGGCAATGGGTCAGCGACTAGCACCAGTACTCGCGATCTGCTTTATGAGCAGAATTGAAGAACCAGTACTGAGTCGCTCTCCTTTGATGTACTGCAGGTACATCGACGACTGCTTCATTATAACATCAAGTCAATCCGAAATGGATGAGTACTTCCGATTACTAAATGAGCCAGTTCAGCGGTACATACAGCGCTCACACGAGAAGTACCAAAACAACGGTGTGTGGCTGCCATAATGCTGGAATACGCAGTATGAAACTGTCCAATGGCAATTGCTAAAGTAAAGTCGGTTATCGCGCAAACCCAGCTGTAGAAATCCTGATTCACCAAGCGTCTTCACATCCTGTTGCGTGTGAAACGTGCCAGATCATCAGGACTATGAATCACGACTGCAACCAGGATGTGGCAAAGCGCAAGCAAGAACGACAGGAATCGAGAGGTCTCTAGCTTCGAATGTTGCGGCGAAGTTGCAGGAGAAATATGGTGTATGCGGTACGAGCATATCGTGAGAGCATCGGAATGCCAGACCTTCGACATGTTGCCAGGGAAGCTACCCTTGTGCCTTTCCGTTTATTTCCGATGGCATCAAGCACTTGAAAACGTCGCAGTATTGTGACGAGCAGCAGTTGCAGGATAGATGTGTCTGGTGCAGGCATTGCAATAGGCACATCACAAGCGCCAACCTGTGTTCGTTTCAATTAGACTGTACGATAGCATTGCAATGGACCACCAGGTATGCCTTATTTAGACATATGGTAAGAGTAGGAGATTGTGAAAAAGCGGATAGTAATTTACCAAGCTTGAATTAAGGGCTTGTAAAGCACACGTACATCGAGGAAACAAGAAGGGATTAGCTGATCTTCGACGTCAAGGAAACATCCTAGTGGGAAAAGGAGGCGTGATATGATGACAACTCCTTCCTCGCAAGCATAAGATTTGAGGAGCATAACGGGAATGACTTTGATGTTAGCTGTACTACACTCGGGTACGAGGCAGAGATTTCTTCCGGGAAAGCCCTGGAATCGTTTTGATCTTTGCGAGGAAACCAAGGATGAACGGCCGTAACGAATGTCCGTCAATTACTAATGAGTTCTTGCCGTTTGTATCAGAGTGGGAGCTACAGTAAGGGCGACGTGCACAATGACAATTTTGGCTTATGTGACACGATGAGACTCTAGTGAGACTCATTCGTCCTTACTCACTCTACTGACACATAGCGTGAGCTAGGCTCCGCACGGTGGAACCTCGGTGAGTTGAGCGCAGTTATTGCTGGGTTCTTCGGGGGTGTCGGGACACGACGTCGGAAACCTAGAGTGGGGAAGGCGCTTGATCGGGTAGGTGACAAATTGAAAGCTTCGAGCCATTTTCAGGCCTCTGAAGAAGACGAGAAGGTCGAAACGTCGGGCCAATAAAAAGGTTCTATCTAATAACCTCGTTTGGCAGAAAAACTAAACATTCGACTACCAACAACCTTTTTCTAAGAGAAGTGCAAAAACGCCTTGTAAAGAGTATGCACGTTGTAACTGCGCGTCAATGCTGACTGAATCGTGAAAACGAGGGTAGCGCTACTATAGGCAGCGGCATTGAAGTAAATCAAGGCTGCAGAGGCATTTCCTAAAGAAACCATCCGCGGACAGTACTCTTTCAGGCTTTCCGGACAATTTTCGCTGAGTATCTGAAAGAACTTCGTGAGTATGCAAACGAAAAGGAATACATCTTATTTGAAAGCAGAGTAACGGAGAAACAGTAGCGAAAAAATACACTTTCAACTTGTTTCTCCCCCACCCCCCTCTCATCCCCTAAACCAGCCGTATTAGCAACAGCAGCTGCGAAATTAGGTAATCAAAATAATATTGATAGTTCGGTCAAGCGTAAATAGTGTCGTGATAACCGGCGTCAGCCCTCCTTGCATGCACACTCTATGCAAGGAGGGATGTTGACCTATCAAAAACTTGTGCAGTCCGCCTCAGAGACCCCGTGCGACCGCAGCACAACGCTTTCCATAGGGTGAAGGCTGAAAAAGCCTGTCCTCAGCGTATAGAGAAAGTATTAGGGTCGCCTCATCTGCAAATTCTTCCTACAATTCACGCTACTAAAAACTTCAATAATCTCTATATTAGGAGAAGAGTGGATATCTCGCAAAGTGTTCAAAGTAAGATGTGATCCACACGGACGACAGGAATTGTTAGGCTGTCAATACGGTGGAAAATTTTATGCCGTTGGAGGAATAATTCCGGTGAGTTGATTCTTTCCTCTTCATCTTACTTCTCGACATTATTGTATGTCTGGATGCCTATCAACAATAATCAAGACAAGATCTTTAACTCAAATTGAAGTCAAACTTCTGAGAGCGACAAGGCATCTCTCTGATTATCACAAGAGTTGAGTTATGGCCAAAAGTCGTGCCCCAAGCGGGAGCCGAACCCGCACCTCCTTTCCGGGCGAGTGCGCTATCCGTTACGCCACCTCTCAACTTAACGGCTTATGCCGAAACCTTACAGCACTCACACGTTTAACTTGGTGAGCCGGTCAGCCGTAATCGTTAGATATGGGCATGGAACCGCGAGGCCGAAGGCTTTACAAGTTTTTGAAGCTGTATTTGTTGGATAACTGCTGTTTTACGCCGCAGTACGCGTTACAAAAGTTATCACAAGAGTGCTGAGTTATCCAACAAAAACAATCTCTCTGACTTTTTTCCTATTTGCTATTTTCGTCTAATTGCAGTTGAATGGAATCAAGTTGAAGTGCTCTGTCATCGCGAGCCGAACGGGACCTTCTTTTCACTTTCTCCTGTGGAATATGATATATGAAAAATCTTTTACTGCTGCAATTATTATCCAATAAAAGTCTCTGGTTGATCCATGATCGTTAAGCTTTGTAGACCAGGAGGGAATCCATATATTCTTTTGAAAATGAACGCCCTACCATTACCACCGAATATTTAGTACTGACCATGAGAATTTTCTTCATAACTCGCAAAAATCTCTTTTTTTTCTGATATCTTGCGCGCGCCTTTCCTGCGGTTTCCTCTCTACTCGCTCTCTACGCTGATTTGTATAGCTCTATTGCCGGCACTCTATAACAGGCGCATCTCGTCCTCTCATAGTAGGTAATGGGGTGTTAAGGCAAAATCGCTACAATCCGACTAATTAATCCCGGTCGGAATCGCCTGGCTGACGCCAGAGCCTTCTCGTTCTTCTTTAGCCCGGCTTCGGATAAAAAATACGTGAGGCCTCCAGGATTTCTCCAGACGAGCATTTCCCCACTTGGAGCGGAGCAGATATTCATTAGGTTTCATTCACTGAGTGCATTTCGGAGGTCGCAGGCGCGCTGTTGGAAGAGGGGAGCGGTTCCGGTGGCATAATAGCCCATATATATCATGACGTTACACATTTTGTAGCTCTAGCTTTGGTTGTTTAACATCTGTGGCACCACTTGTCATCTACTTGTACTCGATGTCCTACCATAGTTTAATATAGTTCATGATTTTAGTTTGGATATTATCATATTACTGCTCATGTTTTTGAACACATTCGAGAGTGTTGTTCATATGTGATTAGTTCTTGGTTTTTGTACCTGCTTTTCTCGATTTTCTTTTCCAGGGACTTATGATTACCTTCGCTCCCTGTTCTGTGCATTCATTCGGGCGCTAATATGACTCGCCCCTCTCCCGGACGTGCAAGGCTCTCATCCACTGACGCTTGCACCGCACACAACTTCCGTGGGCAACGGCGCTCATCAGCCTCTCCCTAATAAGTTCTTGTTATTCTATCTGTCTCGTCTCTCTCACGCCGCGGGTCGCGTCTCCCATCTCCCTTCCTCTATCCCCACGTCGCACAAGAATCAACAGCTTGGCTGATCGCTATAGGCCTGAATATGGTGGCCTTTCCATTGCAACTCCTCCTTATCGCAAAATTCTCAGCTGCTAGCAGTTTCAGGATCAACCCAACAGATAACGACTGCATGCCAATCGATTTATCATTAACCTTGGAGACCTGACAACCCCTATTTCTGCAGACACCGCGCTATGAAGCTTGGCGACTCTCCCTTGGCTGACGCCTCTTATCACCCTTATCAGCTTATATACACTTCCTTTGTCAACCCCCGATAATGTTCCTGTCCAACATCCTATATCATTAATTGGAACAATGTCTCACTGGCTGCTGGGAGGACGCTATGAGAATTTCGTGATAACACCTACGCACACACACAGACATAATCTCAAGCGGATTCTATACGATACCAGTTTGCGCCGACGCGCACTACTGCCGCGAATGGTTCAGTCTAGTAGGTTACTGATCTATGAAGAATTTCTGTGTTAACCCTAACACTTGACCTAACTCCTTGTTTTCATTAGGCCCATTTTTCATGATATTTCCACATTTCTCCTCTTTAATGAACGTGCCAAATGTGTGTTATCAGCTCTATAAACACTCCATCATTCGTTGGCCGATAGAACGGCTCTAGCGTTGAAAGGGAACAATATCGAAATCACTTAGTGCCGATGAGCTTACATCATAACACTTCCGCTGAGCAGTTTTCACATATCCAACCGTTGGTTGAGCCTTATCAATTTCCCATTAGAAGCGACAACACTTTGACGCTTTTACTATTTGTCGAAACTCGGAGTTGAGCCTGTCTTACAATATAACGCTAAAAAGGATAGAAACACTGAGTTTTGCCATTGACTCCAAAGGCACAGCGGTTGAAATCAACATACAGTCGCAGCGGAGTAAAGGCTGGAACGGCAATACTGACCTTTGTTGTACACCATTATCACAACTTAATATCCACCACCTACCCTTAACACCTCAGAATTTGCGTACTGGGAAGAAGTTTCCCCAGTGTGCTACAACTCGGTGCATTTGAATTTTTGTAGGCTTCTCAATGTTCCCATCTTGTCTCCCTTGTCGTACTTTTGGAACCGACGTCGTTGTTTGCTGGCGACTACGTTGTTATTTTAAGGTCACCTCCCTTTCTGAAGCTCTTCAAGGTATCTTATAGCTTCTTATCACTGCCATGACCACCCAACCAATGAATGTCCCATCACTGCCCCCTATCTTACTCATTGAAAACAACGTCTCGTTCGGTTTGCTGCGGCCCAGCGACCCCCACCTGACTGTCACGCGCTCAACCCACTCCTCTCCTAAGGCCTCCTTATCGCCATACCTCCTTATCAGCTGCTATCACCTTCCCATAGCCACTCACACGACCTAGCCTGCTTTTCCCTCTCCCTCACCCCATACCTTACTTACTTTGGAACCACGTCCGCGTCGTTGCTCTGCCGGTGTTAGGAATTAGACATGCATCCTTCTAAGGCTCCTATGGTATCTTTATCAACCGTTCATCCCACTCCCCCTGCCCCCCCCCCCCCTAGGCAACTAATGTTCCCATCCTGCCCTCTATCATACTACTTGGATCACACGCTCCTCGTCGTTGCTCTGCCCGGTGTTAATGACTTAGGACAACCCATCTTCTAAGGCTCCTTCATGGTATCTTATGCAGCTGCTATCACTCCTGCTACCACCAATGATGGTCCATCTCGCTCCTATCCCCACTCTTGGGATTCCAACGTCTCGGTTCGTTGCTCTAAGCAGGTGTTATGAAATTAGGCAACCCCACTCCTTCTAAGGCTCCGTATCGGTATCTTATCAATCGCTATCACTTCCTGCACCCCAACAATGATTCCTGCCCGGCCCCCTACAATCATTATCAATTTTGACGCGCACACTATTCGCTGTTTTGAAGGAAGTTTACGATTTTTCCGGTCAAACACACAGACAGACACACAAACCACTTCACACACAAACACAACCCCCACACCACACACCCACCCACAACACACACACACACACACACACACACGAGCACACACACACCAACAGGACAACTTAGCGGATTATATATAGTAGGACAGTAGGATTCGCGTGTAACGTTAGTTGCGCTACGGATTCTCTCAGTGCGAAAATGAGATTGCCAGGACGAACAAGCGTGATAATCCCTTGCCACGTCCGTATGAAAGTCTTATCGCGTGAATCAGCGAGCCATATGAGCGGGTTAGTCTTGAGATACGTGTAATTGAGGCACGTACAAACTCGGGATCGAATCAGGTTCCTATCTACGGTCACGGTTGGCATGTTCTTTGTGCTTTTTTTTGTTCAGCCAGATGGAGTTCCTCAAACCCCTTGTCGTCTATATGCGAACCCCCCTAACTCCATCATCCGCAGATGGCGGAGTAATTCGCGGGTTCATTACCCCTCTAGAAAGAGATCTTCGCAGAGACTATCGTCAGAACTGTAAAGACGGGGCACGGTCAACTCAACGTCACTTTAAAAGGCCCGAACACTGTTCCATGACACTCCATTTCAGTTGCACAATGGGAGTGCGACTGACCCACCTCAACCAAATCAAGTGGCATTTGGTGGCCAGCAATAGTTAGCACCCTAATATGCATTAATTTATCTCGCCTAGTGCGTTATGATTATGTCTTGCCTCCTCCGTCCCCCCCCCGCGCCGCACATCGCGGTTTCGACCTTGAGAACGATGCTTAGAAAAAGCTCGAGTCCGAAGGTGGAAATGAGTTAGGCATGAATTAAGAAGGTAATAGGTCAAACACACACGTTCGGTACTATTCAGTATGACTACCTCCAGTTTTGTCAAAAATCATTGCCGGTATTCTTTTGATTCTACTTTTCTCTATTCTCGGCTGCAGAATTTGAGCCCTAAATTTGTGTGGATAGCGGCTAGCAGTAATGCTTCGAGTGATTTTAATTCCCTACATTCCTCGACCTCAACCCCGATGTAGATCAAATCACAAAAGGTCGGGAGAAGGGCGCTGTTCACGATTATGACCAACACTCTCATTTCCAATTCATTTGGTCTTGTCGTAAATCCACAGTGCCTCAATTGTTTGTCCGCCCGCAGCGATCTGCCGGCTCCTGCGTCAGGATGGACACATCACCTGAAAAATCCGACCATCGTGGTGATCTGAATTGGCTCACTTTTGCTGCTCTCGGAGCCCATAGACCGTGGGCGCCAAGCAGTTTCGGGTAATGCGGATGTGGATATTCCCGTGTTTAATGAGGTTCGAACTACTCCCTAGAACCGCAACTTTCAGAAACCGCCCCGCAAGAAAACAAGTCGATCAAGGTCCGCCCGTTCGGAAACTTGGTAGTAACAGATTAGACGCAGTTGCGAATTTCACAATTCCGCGCTTACCACTAGACACCGCCCCCCCAGAGCAGATGAAGGAAGGGGTGGACTTACAATCGTTTTCAGCACCGACGCTTCACGCCGACCCCTGCCACATCGGTGACGCGATGCCCCAAGGACCGCCCCGGTGGTGCCGCTGCCCTCTCGCAGGCACCGGAAAGCTTCAAAATGAAAGAAAGACATATACAATAAATCCAGGTTTTGATTTAGTTTAGGAATTGCCAAAAAGTCAGAATGAAGAAAAAAGAAAAACAATTTGGTGAGAAGTTGGAACATGATGATGTGGTGTAGTTCGAGAGGTCACTCACAATTGTGAAGAATACTCATTAAAAATTGCTTCAGCTTTTGGTCCCAGAAAGCTCCTCCAGCACAGCCGGAAATGTGGATTAAGTCAGCGAGGGCCAGCGCTTGATGCGGGACTGGAAATTATTGAAGAATGTCCACTGAGTTGGTGTGGTGGGTGTGTGGTGTTGTGTTCAGTAGTGCGGAAGTGGTGTGGTGTAAGAGGTGTAGATGTACGCTATGTGTGTGAATGGTCAAAAATTTCGTTTTCCAGGGGTAGCTTTGAGGGGATGCAGTAGTGCATCCGGTTCGTTAACACTGCTCCTTCTAATCTCCGCAATTCCATAGGAACACTGTACGTGTATCATATTTAATTTAAACCACCAGTCAAGGATCGCCCGCACACGCGAGCTCTCCTCCTTCTCTTTATGAGTTACTTGTGGGCGCACTTCATGATGGCGAACAGAAATTTTTTTTTCGATCACTTAGCGATGCTGCATAATCGTTATGGTCGAATCGTATAGAATGGGTCAACCAGGGTACGGGCGAGCCCCACATCTAGCTGCCAAGCCGCAGCAGCTCGTGCGATGGCCGCGAATGTAACGAAATAACATGTATAGATAGGTGGGAATGTATCAAGGTCAAAACATATATCTTACGCTTAGTGGAGCCCGCCGGCCTGGCGTTTGCTAACTTATTAATGAATTAGCTCACAGTTTGTTATAGCGGTTGGTATACCTATCCGCTCCTGCTATTATTCTACCCATGCATCACTACCCCGGAGGCCCCGTTAGAGAAGTGAGAGGGACGAGGTGCCCCGGCACACGCGTACCACCTCCCCTCTGCTTTCCTTCAGCTTGCAGCATCTCAGGTCGGCTGAGCACCGTGCAGGGGGAAGGAACAGAGGGGGAAGGCCCGTAGCCCCGCCCCCCTCAACTCGGGCTCCACCCCGACGACGGGCTGCCCGCCGCACCGAGCACATGTCCAAGCTGCAATGCAGCAGGCGTCGTGCAGATGGCTCGGCAGCTGTAGCCGAATGCGTCGTTTGTCGTTAATTATACGCGAGCGCTGTTCTATCAAAATCAAAACATTGTTGATGATATCTGCACCAACAATCGATTTTTCCCGATTTGCTCTAGGGGCGGTCGTTTTCTTCCTTCCCACTAATTCGAACAGCCGTGAAGCATTTTATGGGCGGACGGGAGCAAACACGACATAAACGTAATACTTAGCATACAGACATACAGCAGAACCGTAGCAAGACCGACACAACAAGTTTCTGCTGTTATAGAATGTTAAGTGAAACCAAGGCCAAAAACATCCACACAGAAGTGTCTTCCGTGATGTATGACTAATCACCATTGTTGGTGAAAAGAACGGGCGTGCGCGCCTACGATTCGAACGGGACTAGTATCTGTGGAGAAATGGTGTGTTTGGTAAGTTCTATCCAGAAATTTCATTCTATGGGATTCTTTTCCTTTCCCAGTTCATTTTCGTTCGGAAATGATTTTCATTGTCCTTAATTATTTCGAAAAGGTTGTGCATAAGCTGATTCTCAGCTGGAAAGCCGCCCCAGCTGAGTAGCGATAGCTAGGGGTATGTGGGGCATAGTTAGTTTCTGTCGACCACAGGACCATTTCCAAAGGCCAGCAAATCATCGTGAAATGACGGAATCACAAGACAATTATTCCCACACAATCACTGTTTGTTTTCCATAACGTTGCAGGAAAGTGGGAAGAAATTATTGGAACAACGGGATGGGGCTTATGATTGAGCTCGGAGGGGAAGAAGCCCCAGACTGGGTGAGAACCTAACGAAAAGCCTAAAGAGTTCCCGGGAATGTGAGCGATTTGATTGCACAGAGGACTTTGTTCTTCCATCTTTAAGTTCCTTACCGCTAGTGTTCGCGTCTCATTGTGCACCCGCGATCAAGTGTTACGTGTGATGAGTATTCAAGTACGAAGCAGTAACATGAAGTGACTAACCACTCGATAAGGAAGCAGAAAAGCAAATTCAGGATCACACTCAACGAAACTCCACCCTGACAGTCGCACAGCCTCCTTGTGCTAGTTCTCCAGACTCGCTAGCAATTCGATACCGTGTGGCCTCTGTGCACGTTTCCTCATGGATATTTATTCACACTTTTCAGTGAAATGTTTCCAGTCAAATGCAATCAAAAATTAGGGAAAAATGAAAAACGAATGGAACAGGAATTTACTTCCAAACTGCGCATGGACGGCGAAGCAGGAAGAGCTTCTGCACCAAATGGATTGAATCACTGCTCAACCACAGCAGCGCCAGCTGTCTTTGATGGGATCTGGAAACTGTTTGCAACCGAAAAGGCGAGGCTTCTGCGCACTGGGTGTTCAGTGTTAAACGGGCAGCTGGACTGAGATAAGAATTGCTGCCACTGGGCAACCAATGAGCTATACAGAATTTCCACTCCATATGGAAAACTCAAGTGATTCCTTGACATGACCGCTATCGGCACAAAACAACTACACAAGAATCTTGAAAAATAGACGTTTATAAGAAATTCAACCTTTTCTTTCGCGCTCAGCGATGAGAATATGACGCAACTTCCGAATGTTCAGACAGAATTTTCGACCAAACTCCTGGTCTTCTCATAAGCATAGAGTTCCCTCTCTGCATGCGTACATAACCGGAAACCCCACGAATTTGGAGATAATATGGTGAGTATAACAGCTTTATCTCATCAGAATCGAAACATCGTGGACTAGATGCTAATTCGATTTCAACCGTTTCTGTATCATACTAACGTTCAACATCGTAGGCTTGCAAGTGACATACAGACCTGAATCATTGCACAACCATCAAAAAGTGGATCAGTATCTGTACTTGGCCGTTTCAGTCAAAACATACAATTTACTGTAACCGACACATCAAACTTCCCACTGGGACGCGTTCATAGTTGCGATTCTTCCGATAAAAATTAAGGTTTTTGGCGACGGTAGTCTCAGCAGATAAGATGTGTGTCGACAAAAAACGTAATTGACGTTTTGCCAGTTGATCAAAAAGTTGTATCAGTATCTGTAACTTGCTGTTCAGCTCAATCTTTTGAGATGCAGGGATGTAAGGTGCAAAAGTCGGTGATATCGTGTGTTTTTTGCTAGTAGGTATGTATCAGCCACACATTGGACTCGTTCAGTAGGCGGCTGAAGCAGTGTAAGGAAGTATGGGGAAATGTAAATACAATGTTTAAGCACAGTCTGAACAATAACAGCTCTGAGTCGAACAATTCTTATCGCTTTTTTCTAGAAACTATTTGTGGTTAGCCGTATTCCGGTGACGAAGCGTACGTGATGACCGCACTTTCATTGGAATCACAACAAACTGAAGGTAGCATACCGCGGAAACTTTTCTGAGCCCGCATAGCTTCTCTGATTCACAGGAGAAGTCCTGCTCTGAACGTTATATCATTCCAACAACCCTCTCATGGGAATGAGGATAACACAAGTGAATTATTCCTACTATAGGTCATCCATTCAAAGTGCCGATGGTTTTTTTTGATAAAAACAAAGACGGAAATAGATAGAAAAGTGATATTTGCAGCTTTAGGATAGCAAATCCCTCCTTCACCAATGACCCACTCCCAGTGCGCCGAGGGCTTTTGACCTCTTGGTACCTTCGATTTTCAACAAGTGTGAGTAATCTTGCTGTTGTTGCCAATTTCGGCAAATGAAAAAACATTGTCAGGCGTCTTCTGCCGTCGAAGAGTACTCCTTACTGATAGCATCAGTTGTAATGCATGGCTTATGACGGGCGAATGGAACGATTGAACTCAGTCTCATCCTTGTTTGTTTCTCCTCACTGATTCTTACAATACAGTTACATCGGGTCCTGGCATATGACGAGCAGTGCGGTGGCCATCTTGTAGTTTATGTGGTACCATCCATTGTCGATCTGAATGGCCGAGGAACAGCAAATATCAACCGACAGTGATGATTTGTCTCTTGTATATGAGCCGCTGAAGCCACGAAGTGTGGGAATCCTTTGCTATGATGAATTCATCACTGTGCGCCGACGTAACTCTTCATGTTAGAACTCGGGCGGCTCTGATCTGCATTCATAGAAAATTGACGATTGTGAGGTTTCGAACGACTCGATGGTCCGAGACCACCCATATTCATCTAGCGGCCGGGGTGGTTTTCACACAAGTTGTGATGACCAGATCTATGCTGAGAACACTTGCTGCTGGAGGTATTAGAATCCAGTATGCGTTTCGTGCTTCTATGAAGAAAATTGGGTACATGCGCCACCCTCTTGACCAATCCTCGCGTTTATCGACATAACTCGGCAGGCAGTTGCAGCTTGGGATGTCAGACTCGCCGGGAAGCTCGACAAGGGGTCCAGCTTTGTGATCAGATATTCTGCCTGACTTTCATCCACCCGTTTTCTGGTGCAGGAATGAAATATTATGGGACCACCCACGGACAACAAATCTTTTTTCCGTTCTTCTTGTTACGGGCTCCTGAACCAGATCTTCCACCGTGTATTTCGAGAACACCCCTTACACGACAATAAGGTCGCGTCCGCGCAGTGTCAAATTTTGAGCAGCGCACTTTGCTTTTATGAACGTCTATTGAAAAACCGCCCAGATTTCACGGGTACCGGGCTCTCTCATTTCTCGAGAACTTCTTCAAGCTAGGTTCGCCAAATTCACAGATACACAGGCTTCAGGTACTAGCTTCCAAATGTATATGTAGCCGCTGTCTATCTCCTTGCTTTTTCTGCCATTTCGTCTATATGTGTCTGGCCACTTTTGAATGGGATGACCTAGATATATAAAATGCCGCTAAGTATGTCTGTCAGTGGCGTGTTTGTGTGTGCGTTCTGTCTGTCTGTCACTAAGTTCATGAGCATGAGCGCCGGCGAAGATATAGGGTAAACAGTTCCAAGATGTGATAATTCACGGCAGAGACCGGAGCACTTTCTTGTCGGAGACAGAAGGTGATCGACCTGAATAAATTCGATAAGTCGGCTCTTAAGAAAGGGAGGGTGACCAAGTCCATACTGGTCGAGACACAAGCAAGAGTGGTGATGTTAGTCCTGAGGTATGACATAGGGCGTGGGACAGGAACATTATTGGGTGATGACAGGGTAAGGCCATCATACTCATAACGCGATACACAGCAACAGCTAGGCGTTGATTCCAGAAAATGATATAGAGCGGGAGATGGGGACATCGGCGGAGCGTGACTAGGGATGATACAGCTGATAGGGGCTGATAAGGAATGTTGCAAGCCTTTACATATCAAATATAGAGGTTCAGTGATAGAACATCTTATGAAAGTACAGGCAATCTTATTGATTGATAAGAAAGGTATGAAGGGCGTTCTCAATACGTCTCTTAATCACTATACTGGCAATAATGAGTGTTCAGGGTGCAAATTTTCTCTTTAGCCATCACTTCTCTGATAGCACTAGAGAATGAACTCATTCCAGCTATCCTACTATATATAATCGCTAAGTATGTCTGCCAGTTGTGTGTGCTGTTTTTGTGTGCGCTATATGTTGTCACGCAAATTCCATAGCGAGCGTCGCAGAAACGATAGAATGACAGTCCAAAAGTTGATTATTTCACGTGCAGGACAGGTAAACTTTGGTAAGGAGACAGGTGATAACACTTGGTGGTTTGTCGATAAGGGCCGTAGATAAGGGAGGTGATCGAGTGCCATATGCGAGATCACAGCAACAGTGGGACGTTGTTTCAAGTATGGGGGGGTATGCAGTTTGCCTGATATAAGGAAACTCCGGAACAGAAAAATGAATGATGCGACGTCTTCAATGCGTTCCATACAGCTTTTTTTTACTTTGACATGTCACTTACGATGAGAACGAATTAACAGCAGAGTATAGCACCACTAATTAATATACTGCATGGAGGGATGCAATCTACGTAAAAGGGGAACATTCATGGTAGGTCATTTCGGTGCAGTAATGGGAAAACGAAATCTGTTCTTCTACGACGATTGATATTGCGATGTATTGCCGGCTACTTATGTATGCTAAATAGTGGTAGGATCCTAATGCTTGCTCTGTCTTTACAATTCGATCGACTACGGAGCGCTTGTATGCAGCAGCCCACTATCAAAAGGCTCCTGTTAAATCATGGAGCGCGCACTGAGCCAGGGCAGCTCGGTCAAGCCGAGCTAAAGAGAAGGAGGAGAGCTCGACGTCAGCCTTGCGATGCAACTGGTTTCCCAATAACTTTGAGGAAAGATGTGTTCTAGAAGCAGTCTTTCTGGAAATGCTATAGCGCTGCAGGTACGGCTAATTCCGTTTGGACGCACTCACGACCTCATTTAAGAAGTGTCAAGATCACCAAATCCGCTGAAAGCCTGTACACATAGGTAACTTAACAGCCTGTCACGAGTATGACATTCATTATCTTTGCTGAAAGATCAGACAACATGGATATATCCTGAACAATAATTTGTTCAGAATGGCTTAAAGTCACGGTCCTCAATAAAGAGCCTACGTGATTTTGCAGAAAAGTGGAAGAGTTTGCCAATGGAATCACCTATGAAGGAAAAACGCCAATGGGAACGTTGGGGATGCTTTCGACAAGCCTCCCTCCAGCCTCAAAGAACTTAGAAGTGAAAGACCGAAAATACCGCGCGCTGGGACGATTTCCGTCGACTGATTCCTGGCTCGTCATGGTCATTCCGGATGGGATGTATACTTCTCAAAGCAGCTTTGAACGCTGATTTCAGATCTGACTTCCAAATCTGCTAAACGATTCTAGGAGAAGTTACGGACCTTTTTTCTACTGTGCTCAACCATTGCGGTGGGCTCCCATACTTTGTGCGTGCGAAAACCTCGTGACACATCCACAGCCGTGGCTCGATGGCGCAAAAGGTAGATGAGCGGGCTCATAGCTGTGGGACCACGGTCGAGTCTTTGATGCATTTCATTGTTTTGTTTTTCATTAAAACGTATGTTACACACTTGGAAAGTAGTTTTAGGAACCAGTTCGACCATCAGGGCCCCACTCTGCTCCCTATTGAGGCCTTAGGAGTAAACTTCGAGAAGAATTGCACTCACACTCACCCCTCCTATCAAAAATGACCTTAGATGCGACCGCTAAAGTAAGCAGATTCCAGATGTGTGATAGTTGTTCATAAGGTGCCGTTATCAGCAGCTTACGATGATTAAACCTTAGTGAGGGCCATACTGAGCCTCGCAGTGCTGAGTGCGGGGGCGCACCATAGAGCGAGGCACTCTCGGAGTGAGCAATGATGAAAGCGGAACGTTGCTTCACAGGCTGATTCACCCAGCTGCTTGAGCCTCCGAGTATGTTCAAGAGGTATTTTTGGTATGAAGGCAAAGAAAAGAACGGTAAAGCAAAGGTTAAAGTAGGTGAAAGTGTAAAGTAAGTGAAGGAAAGCCCAGGTCTGAGGACTTTCAGGGAACGCCCGAAGAAAGATTATCGAAATTCATAGTGAGCGGCGCAGTAAGTGTAGAACATTTTTCCAGCTATGCGATACAGCAGTAAAGGGACAAAAAGGTAGGGAAAGGGTTTCAGAAAACAGATTACAGAAAAATGATGACTGAAACGACATTTTTCACGGCTAAGCCTCATCACCGCTTACGCTTACCACCGCATTACGATATAGTAACTCAGTTACCATTCTTTTATGCCATGCTCTTTTATCGCGTAGAGGCAAGTTACTAGACCACTGAAAGATGTGCGCTGAAATCAAATGGTCGATGTTAACAAAGCTGTGATAATTGATTTATTAGTGACGACGGTTTAGTCAGATAAATGATGTCATCATTATTACTATATTGACCGGTCGGATTGCGCAGACGCCGAGCTCTCTTCCTTCTTGTATTACTACTAGAAACATTGAATGCATCCACTTCAATGATACATGCCCGGGCATTACTTTTGGCTGCAATGCCAAGTCTGAATTCGGAGTCACTGGAAAAGGGAATGTACCACTAAAACAACTCTTTTTCTCTTCTCTTTCTTCTTCTTCTTCTTCTTCTTCTTCTTCTTCTTCTTCTTTTCTTCTTCTCTTCTTCTTCTTCTTCTTCTTTCTTCTCTCTTCTTCTTCTTCTTCTTCTCTTCTTCTTCTTCTTCTTCTTCTTCTTCTTCTTCTTCTTCTTTCTTCTTCTTCTTCTTCTTCTTCTTCTTCTTTCTCTTCTTCTTCTTCTTCTTCTTCTTCTTCTTCTTCTTCTTCTTCTTCTCTTCTTCTTCTTCTTTTTCTTCTTCTTCTTCTTCTCTTCTTCTTCTTCTTCTTCTTCTTTTCTTCTTCTTCTTCTTCTTTCTTCTTCTTCTTCTTCTTCTTCTTCTTCTTCTCTTCTTCTTCTTCTTCTCTTCTTCTTCTCTTCTTCTTCTTTTCTCTCTTCTTCTTCTTCTTCTCTTCTTCTTCTTCTTCTTCTTACTTCTTCTTCTTCTTCTTCTTCTTCTTCTTCTTCTTCTTCTTCTTCTTTCTTCTTCTTCTTCTTCTTCTTCTTCTTCTTCTCTCTTTTCTTCTTCTTCTTCTTCTTCTCTTCTTCTTCTTCTTCTTCTTCTTCTTCTTCTTCTTCTCTTCTTCTTCTTCTTCTTCTTCTTCTTCTTCTTCTTCTTCTTCTTCTTCTTCTTCTTCTTCTTTGTCTCTTCTTCTTCTTCTTCTTCTTCTTCTTCTTCTTCTTCTTTCTCTTTTCTTCTTCTTTCTTCTTAACGTTGCTTCCCTGGTGCAGGGTCCATTCTTCTGGTCGGCAATCGCCACTTTGCTTGATCTTAGTGCACCCTCTCTGCGGAGGTTGGCCACTTTCATGTTCGCTCTTTATGGTGTGGTGTCCTGCCAGGCTGTTTTGCCTTCATCTCGGCGCGTTGTCATCAACTTCAAATCGATATGCAACAGCAGCGATGTATAACTCGCTGCAGAACGTGGCCATACCGCTGAAGCGCCTCTTGCATCTTCTCGACGATCGGGGCGACACCTATCTGGCATCGAATCACGTCGTTACTGATTCTGTTGAGTCGTGAAATGCCCGTTGACATCCGCAGCATTCGCATTTTCATGGCGTGGACTTGGCGCTCAGCATTTTTGTTAGCTGGCCAGCATTCAGATCCGTACAGTGCCACGGGTCGAACCATGGTCCGGTGAATCTTTGACTTCATACGAAAAGGCATGCGCTTATCACATAGCCCGCCAGTAATCTCTCTCCTTCTCATCCATGCCGCGTTGACTCTCATTCGTATCTCATCATCGACACCTTCTGTAATCTGCAAGCGGGATCTTAGATATCTAAAAGACATCGTCTTCGGTAAGTCTTAGCCTTTGACTTTGATCGTGCCTTCGCTAGAGTCGGTTTCCAAGTATTCCGTCTTCCTGATGTTAAGGCGAAGGCCATACTGGCTTAGACAGTCACTCCATGCTTGTACTTGACGCTACAGTTCCTCCATTCTGACGTCCGCTAGGAGGAGATCGTCAGTATAAAGCAAAGTCCATGGAGCCGCGTGTTCCAGATCTCGTGTGAGTGTGTCCATGATGGGAATGAACACAATGGCGAAAGGGCCGAACCTTGATGAACTCCAACTCTTATTAGAAAGCTCTTAGATAAACCGCAGCACATCGAACTCACTGGTGTGTTCATATACAGCATTCGAATCCAGTTGTTAAGTGCTTCGGGCACTCCATGCTTCACTAAGGCGTGGAGTTGCTCCTTGTACCACTGAAGCAACTCCACGCCTTAATTCCTTCACCGTACAACTTTACGCCGTGAAACTGGCACAGGATTGTCCTTTCCGGACCGCACTACCTTCCCACATAACCTCCTGCATTTTCATTGGTCACTGCGGAGCGCTCCTTAAGCACAGTTAATCAACATCAAATTTAGTGTTTGCACGGCTCTAATTTTCTCGCTCCAAAAGCTCTTCTCTCAAGATTGTGATGGATTTCCAAAATGTAGTCTTTCTGGAACTTGTAGCCCCTATCGAGGGGGAGCTCGCTCCCATGCAAAGGCGTTATGTATGTTTGTATACAAACTCTGAATGATTTTCGTCTGTGTCCATTTTGTCCTATTTTGCTTTTTTTTGGGGGGAGGAGGAGCAGTATGGAAACCCGCCTTAGAGAGGGGTCGTGTGTAGCAAAAAATTTACACAACGAGATGAAGTGCCCTGTTTGAACAGCGCT
The DNA here is from genome assembly GCA_036418165.1 of Cooperia oncophora. Lineage (NCBI taxonomy): Eukaryota > Metazoa > Nematoda > Chromadorea > Rhabditida > Trichostrongylidae > Cooperia > Cooperia oncophora. The sequence continues at coordinate 25,358 of MU946072.1, forward strand.
TGAAAGGAATTGCATCAAAAATAGGATAGATGTTAATTATACGTTCTCAGTGGAACGCGAACCAACTAAACTGATGTTATCCTAGGTTTATAAGAATTCGTTCAAAATGCGATGTGATTCAACAGAGTCAGGATGGACTACTACGATTCTGTCTTGTGTAGTGGATGGCGGTGTAGAGGTAAGTAGATATTTGCTACTTATTCCATGAACTATTCCACCACCTGACTCTTCGATGATTCGACGCCATCGTGACGGGGTTACGATCACCCATGTGACATCACAAATGCGTGAGGATGCCACATTGTATTGATTGTTGATTCTACGGCGTCCGCGCATCGCAGGCCGTTGTAGTTGTGGAAACTATGCAAAAGGGCATCGGGGAAGGGGCAATCAAGCGAAAATCGTGCAGCGTGTAAGCTCTTGTAGCAAAGTGGAACGGCTCGCAGAAGCGGCCGTGAATAGAAATCGACGTGAGTGCAGGCGACGATAGAGGTCGCATACAGGTCAAAAGAAATTGGGCACGCCTTCAAAACCGTTTTTTGTGGTGGTCCTAAGCTATACGAAAACTACACGTGGTGTGGCTGCAGTCGTGTTTCAGAGGTTCCGTGACTTGATTGCAAGCGTAGTTACTTCTGAGGACCGTTTAATGGAGATTGTTGTCACCGTCGAGTGGAGACTATAGCACTTCTTTTCTGCATGTGCCCCAACTGGACGCTTCGAGCAATCCAAGGACGATTTTTGGTCTCTGCTTACTTGAGTCTCGGTTCAGTTCTGAGACACCGTCGGAGGACGCTGTCATCGTCGCTGATGTCTTAAAGGGGCACGTACGCGCTGCAAAAAAACTTCTACAGTTGTCATGGTGGCAGCAGCATGGAATGCGTAAGGTCGACGGCAATGGCCTTGGGATTTGATAAGACCCAGAAACAGACCATCGCGAAGTTACGTGAACGTGACTCGCACTTGATCACAATCTGCAGTGGAAGTGCCAAGACCTACATAGACCTTGTTCAGTCATCGCGGTCAATGGCTTGTCACAGACGCGAAGAGCGTGATGTACGAGACACCTACCAAGCAGCATCGCCCGCTGGTCTGTACTCTAGAGATCACACCGAACGGGCGAAACGTCGAGCGATGTGGTTTCGAAAAATCAAATGGTGGCGTTTGAAAGAAAATGAGTCATCTGTGAGCTGTGCTCTGCAGATGTTTCCCGCATTCGGGCGCTGACCGTCACAACTGTTAACGAATCTGGGAAGAAACCGTGGAATCGACAACCCAGGCCACCCGCTTCGAACTTGGCACAAGAATATCGTCATAGAGAAAGTGCGTGGAAAGGAGACGCCCTGTCACGTTTTCTGAAGCACGGAATTAGCAGCAGGCGAAGAAGGCGGCAAAGGCGAATGTGGAAAAAACCATCACTTCAATGTCAGCTAAAAACTGGAGACGCCGACGGTGAGCGACACCTATGGAGCACATACAGTCAACTGCAACCCATCTCGCAAAGTAAAACGCGTTAAAATCACCAGTGATGCAATTTTTTGGTGCAAAGCTGATTGCACTAAAAGATATACGTCACCGTGATCCCAGATTCGTACGCAGAGTTTTCAAAAGTTTCCTTTTGTTACGAGTTTTCCAGAGGTACTTTTTTGGTTGTACTTAGTCTTTTCTTTGCATCGGATGATATTGAGTGTTCCTCTTCTCATTCTTCACGTTTGTCCCGCTCTGTGGCGGGGTCCGCTGTTTTGATTTTGGTAGGCCGTTTCTCCCGGTCGAATGCTTGATCAGGGCGGGCACCGACTTTGGATCCGCGTGCAGCGTGTCAAGCCAGCGTTGCTTGGGGCGTCCTTTAGGTCGTTTGCCGAGCACCTCGAGCTGGAGACCAGTCTTGCAGACGCTGTGCGCATTTGCGCGGAGTACGTGGCCATACTACAGGAGACTAGATTCTCGCATTTTATCAGCCATGGAAGCTACGCCGAGCTTCTTTCGTAGATCATCACTGCAGAATCGATCCATGCGTGTGACACCGGCCGTCCGATGTAGCATTTTCATCTCAACCACAATGAGGCCCGCTTCGACTTCTTTGGTTGCAGGCCAGCACTCAGTCCCGTGCAACGCTAGTGGTCTGACTAGACTACGGTTCTATAGATCTTCGATTTGAGGCGCTCTGGTACGGTCTTGTCACAGAGAACGTCAGCCATGGAGCGCCATTTCGCTCACACTGCATTCACGCGAGAGCTTACCTATGAGGTCAGACTGCCATCGGAGGCGCTTTCTGATCCAGGACACTTGGAGGCTCTTGTGCGTGTGAGCTCGATACCACTGATCTTGATAGAATCGGACACATGTACCTCCCGTATCTTGAATCTTGTATATGTATTCTTGATGTTCAGCCTGAGTTCGAACTTTGCCAGGCGACCAGACCAAGCTTGCACCTGCTGCTCGAAATCGCTTACCTTCACCGGCGAGCACCACATCACCTGCGTAGAGAAGCTTCAAGGACTAGGTTTTTGAAGATGTTGCGAGAATGCATTCAAAACGACCACGAAAAGGAGTGGGGAGAGCGCAGAGCCTTGATGTAAACCGACCGCGATGAGGAATTCCTGAGAAGTACCTGTTGTTGCTTGCACGCGGCCCTTTGAGCTGGAGAGGAATGCGCACTCCCACTCAATTAGCTCTTCGGAAACGCCTATGTTGCTCCAAGTTATGCGGCAGAGATCGAATGCCTTCTCCAGGTCCAGAAAGGCCAGATGCAGTGACTTCTGTTTCTCGTGGTGTCCCTCCAGCAGAATTCAGGGGCATGTTTAGCGTCGATGGTCTTACAGCCTGTCACAAAACCGCACTGATTGGTTGAAATCTGGACGATATCACGTATACAACCGTAGAGAATTCGCTAAAGATCTTCATACTGTGTGACTGCAGACGAATTGGACGGTAAATCAAGCAATCCCCAGGGCTGCCCTTCTTCTCCAAAATCGGGATCGTCGTGCTCTCTCGTCAGTCCTTTGGTGTCTTCTTCTCAGCAGCGACCTGATTTAAGAAATTTGCCAACCATTCTGCAGGGTACCAACACCGTGCCTTCTACCGTGCTGCCACGTCGTCAGGTCCTGTTGCGTTGCCTGAATTCATCTTTTTAAGAATCGTCTCCGTTCGTTTAGGTTATCTTCTAAACGGGACCCTATACTGGGAAGACGAAAGGGATGGCCGGTTGCGCATACTCTACGGTTGAAATGTTCTCAAAGAAGTCGTGTCATCTCCTCAGCACCCTCTTTCGATCCGTCAAAAGACTGCCACGCTCGTCATTGACGCCAGGGAAATTCTCGATATCTTCGGTCTGACGATGCCGAGCTTTGGCAGTCACGTGAACACGTGAACCCAGTTACCTACTGACATCTTTTAATTGGGCTGCCTTCGCTGCAGCCACAGCCTTCTTCGCTGCACTCTTCGCCTCTTTGTACTTACGCCAGTTATTAGCTGATTGTCGTCAAGAAAGGTGTGTTAGCGCCTCTTCTTCTCGCGAACCGTTTCTTTGACTTTGTCGGTCCACTAGTGGCTGCTTGTCAATTCTACGCCGTCCAGGCTTCGTGATGTCAGTTCGGAACGAGCGGTCTCATATCGCCTCAGCAACACTTCCAGGTCTTATCGACAGTCGTGACGGAGGGAAGTCGGATACGAGAGGCTGCAGCTGCCTCCTTTTCTTTCGAACGCCACCACCTGATTCTCTCGGGACCACATCGCTCGATCCGTTTGGACCCGAGCGTTGCGATCTTCAACGTACAAATTAGTAGGCGATGTAGTGTGGCAACCGTGTCGTACCGCACAGTCGTCGCGTCCGTGACGAGTCTCTGGTTACGATGTCTAACAAGGACGAAGCCGATCTGCGTTTTGGTACTCCCACTGTAGAAGGTGATGAAGTGGGAGTCACGTTTCAAACCTTGTACTCACGATGACGGCTTCCGCATAATCGAGGACTCGCTCGCCATCGGCGTTACGTGACCAATAACCGTACTCGCTCTCCCATGACAGTCGTAGTCGTCTTTCGTAGCGCCTTTACCCGACTTAGGTCACCAGCGACAATTACGACGTTTTCTGATGGTATCGCAGCTGTCTTCTCCTCAGGCAGGGACCAGAACTCGCCTTAAATCGCTCGGAGCATCCAGTTTGTAGAGCATAGGCAGAAGAGAAGTGGTACAGCCGCTGTTTGATAGCAATAACGATCTTCATCAGGCGGTCATCGAGGCGTTCCACGCTGGCTATCGAGTCCCGGAGAAGTTGAGAAACTGCTACAACCACTCCGTTGGTGGTTTTTGGTTTGCCACATAGAAGGGCTTTGAAGCCTCGACCAATGTCCCTTGACTTGAATTGACCATTTTGCTTCCTGCACAGCACACAGGTCTATACGTCTGCGCTCCAGTTCCCGTCGCTAGCTCACATGAGCGCCCCGTCATCGTTCCACATTCAACGTTGCTACGGTCTTTTCCATGTTGCATGACTTTTGACCTAGCCTGGTTGCCCCCCCTATGCCGTCCTTGGATCAGGGTCCCTCGCACTCTTTCCACACTCGCAGGGCCATACGAGTAGGCTCCCGCGGACGTCATAGCATTGTTTCGGAATCCATATGGCATATTGAAAATTGGTGATGCGACTTGGGTATTCGTAAGCCGGCCCATCACGAAGGCCTGTCACCTGCATCGAGTGTCTGCGATCAGCCTAGCTCGTAGAGAGCAGTTTCCAGTGGCCCTTCGTAAAGGAGCAGACTTCACCACTATCGGATGATTTTAAGTGCTGAAGACCGCGGGGTGGTGTGACTGATAGGTAGCGAAGTGTTTATGGTGTTCATGGAAATTCTTCGTGCTTATTTTCTTCGCTGAGGGATTACTTATCAGCCACTGGTTCATCATTGAGCAGCAACTATCCATGAGGTGATCGAGAGAACTGTCTTTAAGATTGAACTTGGCACTACGAAAATAATCGGCGAGAAAGTTTGGGAGTGCCGAAAGATTGGTGATGGATCGGTAGCTGAGCTTCATTCGAATCCTTCAGAGAATGCCTCTTGTGAAGGGCATAAAAGAGGTGAGTGTTACTCTCAGGCTCACATTACCACCTAATTTCCCTAAGGAGTAGTGCATAAAGGATCTGAAAGTAGCTCACGTATTGTAACTGCGCACTTATCGCAGCTTTACAGTAAGCAACGAAGGCTGGCCGCTCTGACACCTCCCTGCAGAGTTTTCCCACCCACCAAGGCTATCTCCTGCCACGAGTTCGGTTTTTGCGCCGTGTTTGTCATTTTTTACTGATAGACGGTGCTAGAACTGGATGGCGTGAAGACATTGATGGCGGGCCAGAGACGCAGGACATCGCTTTGCTGACATAAAACGAGCAGTCCGGAAAATTTGTACCGATTTTCTTGTTTTCTTTCTTCAATGGAGTGTCAGTTAGGCTGCGTTTATACTTTGCGGCAGCGTAGCGTAGCGTAAGCGGCAGTGCCGGGGAAAGGATAGATATCGATCTAGCTTCAGCAGCGTCACCAGCGTACGCTAGCGGCACGCCAGCGTGCGCTAGCGCTTGAGCTGGCAGAGGATTACGATTTTGTAAGTGGCCGTGAGAGACGCCGGAATCGACGTGTTATTGTAGGAGACTTATGTGGCCGTCCAGAGGACGCAGCAGCGATGTGGCATGTTGTTAGGACTAAGGGGCGAAGTGAGAGACGCGCAATCAAGTGTTTTGTACCACCTCCGAGCTCTCCCATAGTCTCTCACTCCCTGGCCGCCTGCAACGCTGCATTACCTAATACCACGTCGCGTGCCGACACCAAATAACTCTGGGGGAAAACAAATTTTTTTTTTCGTCAATTTTTTCAAAAATGCGTCGTTCTTGACAATGCAGCAAAATGATACGTCCCACAAAAAATCGAATTAATCCAACAGCATTTGTGCAACAACATGAATAACTTTTGATTCCAATCTTATCTATTGTAACACTATTTCTCCGACTAGTTGGAAAATACGCTTGCCATGCTCGATTAGGGATTTTAATAGGCTTTCGGCTGACTGCACCAATGATTAACTCCCTAAGCTCACGGACATTGTGGAATCATGTATTGTTCGCAGAGGTCTACGCACCATGATGCCCCTCAAATCCTCGATTGGATTTAAGTTGGGGTTACTCGTTGGCCAGGGCAAAAGAGCGGTTTCGTGAAGACAATCACGCTCGAGTGCTTCGACTGCCATGAATTGGCGCATACTGCATGAAAACAGGACTTTCTTCCTGATTTCTACGTCGGAAAGGAAGGAGACGTTGTCGCATGACATTTAGATAGAAGGAAGGGATCATTTTTTTTATTTGGAACACAGTTGCATTGATGATAGCAGCCCAGACCATGAGACGACATCCACTGAAGGTTCGCCGGAACACTGAAACTTGTCTTTCCTCAGGTCGTTCAGCGGAATCGGCTTTTGTCGGAGCCGTCGCAGTCGAATTTTGTTCTCATACACGACCGCGAGAAAAAAGCTTAAAAAAAGAAAAAAAAAAACAAAAGACAGACAAGCAGTATGGCAACGCGGCCAAAGGCTAACCTCACTCCAATCGGTTCGGCAGTATACAAAGCAGATTTAGGTTTTTGCGATGGTTTTTGTTAGAAACAGTGCCTAACTCTGCGGGTGAACTCAGAGTTCTTCAAAAGACGCCTAACAGTATCCTCCACGACATTAACCACCGGTGATGACTTATGTAATTTCCCGACACGACACTGCAGAGTTGGAAGCTTTCCTCAGGATACGGCGCTTGTTCCGATCGGGCAGCAAGGAGGATGTTCAGAGCTCTTCTCAAGTCAAAATCCCGTAGGCCCTTGAAAAATTTGTTGATAGCATGATGAGTGCGGCCTGAATCCCGCTCCATTCGACGATTGCGGTGGGACTATCATATTGCTGCATTGTCAGAAAGACCATTTTTCAAAAAGTGAACGAAAAAAAAATTGTCTTTCAAGTCAGTGTTTGGTGCTGGCATGCAATTTGGTATTGGTAATTACCACATTTTTTGTACGGAGGCTTTTCTGAAAACGTCACGTGGGACGGGATTTTGTGAGATTCATGAGTGGACTATGATTGTGCTTCGCAGTGTAGAAAGTTCTAAGCCACCGCTGATTTTTGGTGGGGTCCTGATGCAGTAGAATCCAGACTGCTGCAGCACACGACTGTTCTACACTACTGCCGATATCAGTTTCCCTCGTAGTGATTAGTAGCAGTTTGGTGGTTGCTTTAAAATAGTAACAGAGGTCCTCATGGGGGGAAAATGACGAAAAAGCGAAGCGAAGCAGCCAATAACCTGCGAATACGCATTGCGCTGCACTCTATTATTCGAGGGTACAGAAAACATTTTTGGGCGCATTTTGACGACGGAGGCAACTATCGTTGCTTCCTTAGTTCCGGTTTACATGTCTCACCTTGGCGAAACCTGTGAACTCTTGTGAAGCTAGAACAAGGTCGTCAAGCCATTAGGTTAAAACCTGTCAACAAACACGAGAAAAGGCTGTTTAGACAGGTCGACACGTCGATGGGAAGTAGCAAATGTGCGAAAGCCCCCCCCCCCCCCGTCGTCAAACTGCTCCCATATTCGGGCGAGTTCCCCGTCTGCATTGTGCCAACAACCGCTTGATAGAAATGGCCACAGATACATATTATATCCATGAACCAATGCTTCACATCAATTTTACCGTATGCGAAAAACGAGTCAATCTACCAAGTACTTGTGCACGGCCCCTACAAAGGCCTAGGATTGCCGGGTGGCAAAGAAGGCCGGTTCGTGTGTTCGGAGTACGGGAAAGTATTTTAGTCGCCTTGTCCGTAGCTTCTTCCAAAGAATCACGCTATTCAAGACTTTGTATCACTATATTAGGAGAAGAGATGGATATATTCCAATGTGTTCAAAGTGAGATGTGGCCCTAATGGAAATTGGAATTGTTGGGCTGCCTAGTCGGCTCGAAACTTTATGCCGTTGGGAGATAATTCCGGTGAGTTGACTTTCCTGTTCATCTGACTTCCCAACCTTACTATGTTCTACGGACGCCAAAACGGATCATCCTATTCATAATAAGGCTAAGTTTGTTGGTGTCTGTGGTCTGTGTGTAATGTGTGTGTGTTTGAACGGAAATTCATGACTTCCTGCAGACTGGCCAAAAGAGAGTATACAGGGGGCCCAAAAAAAAGTCATTTTGCCTCCATGACTTTCCAAGGCGCTATAAGTTACACTTTATTAAATTTTATCGACATTTTTACTACCATATTTAAAGAGCACATTAAATACTATAATGATACCTGCCGCAGCCTTCTGGAGGAGCGTCATCGAGAGATTCGGCGCGCGAAAAAGTGAGTGGGTACCCGGAGTTGAGCGAGATCGTTGATTTCTCCGCCACCGTAGACCACCCTCTTGAACTCCGCCCGACTAGGTAACTGAGTGGATTCAGGTCAGGGGACATACTTCAATATCACATCTTCTCCAGTTTCCGAAACGCCCTTCCATTCGAAGTAGGCGGGAGTTTTTCCAAAACCCTTTGATTCCATGTGGTGGTACGCCAAACCTGTAGGAGCACAAGGTCTCCAAGAATGTACGGGCGACCACATGTAGGGAGGATATTCTTCTCGAGTTACTTGATGTAACGCGCAGCGCTCACCTTCAGTCGGGGTCTACAAAGAAAATATCGGTCTTCCCTTTCCAGGTACTCCGGGTCCATACCATCAACTCGCGCCTCGCGAATACGGTGAAGATGATGTCCTAGACCGTAGCGACTTTGCCGTAGCTGGTCGATGTGGGAGGTCTCGCAGGTCAAGAGTACTGACCTCCAGGTAGCTATCTGTGGATGACTTCATTCAAGAAGTTTCGCAGCTGTTTGGAGGCGACGTGAATTCCAAGGGTGTTCTCCAGTCAGGCCGCGACTGGAGATGACTTCATATTTTGGGCGTACATGAAGCGATCGGCGGAGCGTGCTCCAGCTTAATAGAGGAAGATCTTGGGTATCTTCCACTCTGGTACTGCATATCCACTTCCCCTGTTCTAGGCTGCGAAAACTTCGTTGATATGCGGCTCGCCGAAATGACTTTTTTTTGGGCCCCCCTGTACATTGGTATGTGATATAGGGGAGATGGACGTAAACATAATTGGTGGGGTAGCAGAAAGTGATCACAGCTGACAAGGGCTGACAAAGAGCCTCAAAAGTGGAGGAACACCAAATCCATAACTCGCGTCACTGCAGCGGCGTAGCGGTGGTTCCAAGAAGTTATGTGAGCGCAGATTGGGAACAATATGTGGTGGGCGGCCGAAGTGATAACGGATTGACAAGGGCTACCAAGGAGCCGTAAAGGGGAAGAACCAAATCTATAACTCACGTTACTGCAACGCTGGGACGCTGGCTCCAAGAAGATGAATGTGGGGGCCAGGATGGGAACAATATTGGTGGGTGTTGAAGTGGTAATAGCTGATAAGATACCACAGGGACCACTCAAGAAGGGACCTTCTGAAAACTAAGTTCAAGTTGAAGCAACCAGTGTTAGACTGCTTCCAGCGAGCGCTTGACTGCTTCCAACAGTGCGTTCTGGGGTGGTTCGAACATTGCGTGTGGAAACTGAGTTGCGCGCCCATCTATTCTAGATGCCGATAGTCCGCCTTTCTAAGCATGGATCAAGATGTTTATGTCCTAGCGATACAGCTGAAACGGTTTCGACCGCTAAACTCTCGAGTCCCAACAAAAAGTATAACCCTAAAGATGTTTGCCAATGAGGAGCGATAAGAGGCACCGACAGGTAGATACGTGGAAACTGCTTTACCATTTCAACGTAGTTTCAGGATGTAAAGACATTCAATACCATCTCGATGCTGTTACCACCGAAATTTATTAAACCGCAAAGCTGCCCGTATTTCAAACGAATGATGGGTGTTTTGAGAAGTGCGAGTGCGATAAGCACGACGGGTCAGCAGAGAGATCCGTCAGTGTCCAGTAGCATAAGTTTAGCCATGTGTGCAGTAGTGCGCGTCTGCCAAACTGGTCAATAGTAGAAACGAGATTTCCAGTTCAAATCAAGATTACATTAATGACAGTGACTAGGCTTCTCTGCCTGATTCTCATCCCTTCTACTGTTTTCAGCCTTTTACAGGTGCATGGGATAGATATGAGGTGCTCTGTCGGCACGAATGAGGGCAGTCATTTCTACGCACTCTCCCCAGCATGATAGCGAGATATAATTGAGCCTCACCGTCGAAATATCATCCAATAAAATTTCTGCACTGCCATTTCTATTTCGGAAAGTATCAGCATTCAGCAAAACAGGTCTTGAGGAATATCCACATGTTATGAAAATTATGTACTCTTTTGAAGTTCTGATTTTATGATACCTGCTGTTTTACGCCGCACTTCGCGTTCCGAATGTTATCACAAGAACGCTTAGTTATGGGCAAAATTCAAACTTCAGGCGGGAATCGAACCCGCGTCTCACGCTTTCCAGGCTAGTGCGTAACGGATAGCGCACTCGCTCGGAAAGCGTGATGTGCGGATCCGACTCCCGTCTGGGGTTCGGCTTTTGCCCATAACTCAACATTCTTGTGATTACGTACTCTATTCTAGCATGACATGCATGTTAATAGTACTACCTGTGTGTTTTCGTGACTGCTGCACGGTTCGATTTTTTTTCTAGTTCTTGGCACACGCGTTTCCTACACTTTCGTCACCAGACGGCAGCCGTGAGTGCACTCCACATCCCAACGCTCGAGTGGGCGTGGCTGCGTACTTCACTTGATGGCGCCGGATTTGTTGTTCGTGGAGATTTCCTTTCGATGCAAGTCTAATCCTATTAAAAGTCATTGCTGCAGCTGTTCTGAACCACAACATCCGTCCAAAAGCGCAGTTGCTGCCACACTCAAAGTGAAGTACGCTTACGGAGTACACTTATGGACTCCTCATCTCCGGGATGTGATGGGTACACTTATGGCAATTTCATCGTAGTAAGGAAGTGCTGCCAAGTTGTACTCTGCATAGACTCTCCAGGGGAGGAAAAGCAAAAACAAATGATAGAGATCACCTTGAGTAATGACCTGGCAGCCTCTTTAGGCTAGTTCTCCGGACCTTCTCGTTTTATGCCAGGAAAGCGGAATACTGCCGTCTCTGGCTCGTTTCTTCGCGTCATCCAATCACTCTGTTCTATTAAGCAGTATCTTTGTGTACCGGTTTTTCGGTCTGTATGTATGTGTGTTTGTTTGTTTGTCCGTGGGTCAGTCCGTCCCCAAATGCTTATGAAATTTATGGTGGGAATCATAGCAACAGAAATTAGTTCCAAAATGATTAGTATAAGGGGACGAGGACGCCATTGGTGCGCATTTAATCACAGTTGAACATTATCACAGTTGATTAAGATCCGATGACGAGGCAATCGTGGAATGCAACGGGTCGCAAATCATACCATGGCAGCAATGTTCTAACAGGTGAGGTGGAGAAAGAACACTACGTGGCGGCTTGATGGAAAGAATAACACTTGCGTAGGGCCTGATTAAGGAGGCGTTGTCGCCATCGTTGCATATCAAGGCTAGGAGCGGCTTTCAAAATGCTTCACAGCAGGCAATATATTGAGGGCTATGGCGTCCAGTTCACTTCTCGAGTCGTGACTGCTGCCTCTGTGGGACAAAAATGCCATGTAGTCTTCTAGAACGTAGATGCTTATGCACGGGCGGGGGGCCCGTTTCCCCCTCACCACGTTCGACATAGCACATTACGGGAACATGTCACTCGCTTCTGTAAAAGCTTAACCAGGTCTTGTTGTGCTTCGAATATGAGTTAATGATTATTAGTAGGCCTTCTGTTTTGCTCCAGCTTACTGCATGCCATTATTTTTTGGGATTACGGCGATCCATTTTTGCCCACAAGAGTTGTCAAACTAGTTAGTATTACATACTTCGCAGTGGCGGCCTTCAGTATATCACCAGGTAAACCTTGTGTTATTCACAGCTGTGCGTCTGGGTTCTCTGGCTATTCCGTTCTTCTCTTTCCTGTAGATTACTCTATGGATCTCCCTATTTGTGAAGAACTTGTTGCAGAACTCTAGGACGCAGGCACTACTACACTACTTCTGGCCATGAGAAACTTATCAGTTTTGGTGCTCTTGTTCGATAAGTTTGGTAAATGTGCCTAAATACCCAAACACTTGATCCGCTAGAATTCGCATAACACACAGCATACACTGCTGTGTGCATCTTGATAAACAGAGCACATTTCTCCACATACCACAGTCAATAAGTGGGTGGAGGGTGGGGGTCGTACGAACACCCCTTTTTAGGGGAGGGGCCGTACTAACCTCCCACTTTCCGCGTCGGCATGCTTGACTCTGGTCCCTGCTCCTGTTCGGCCTCATCTCTACTGAGTCCTATCTACGAGTTTTGGAGACCTATAAGTAAAACGTTTCCAGTAGAGGGACTATCTACTGTTGGTTCTGCCAGTTCAAGAAGGGTGTAATCTTCATCGAAGATTATTAAGGTTAGGTGCGCGGTGACATCAGATTTAGAATTGCTTCAGAACGCTCTGGAGGAGGATCCATACTCGTCAACTGTCAAGCAGTCTTGGTGCTCCTCGCACAAGCGCTGTTCATGAATTGAAGCCAATTGGGCAAGGTCCAATTATTAAGTAGGTGAGTACCTCACGCAGCGACACAACATGACAATATCTTCGAACTGTCGTAGGGCAACACAGTTCTCACTCTCCCGCACGTATGCNCAGTCCGAGCTTGTTGGCTAGGATGAGACTTGTATACTCAACGCCTTCTTCACTTCCCAGTACTGCCTCCGCCGTGCGCGAGAGTACTGGGAGGTACTTAAGCGAGGTACCTCGAAGGAATGAGAACGTAAACCAACTTTTACATGGAAGGCCGCAAAAAGACATCTTTTCACCCTCCGACTTTTTGGAGGTTGGCTATAAGTAACCTTCTAATGAAATTGCTGATTGGACATTATCCACACCATGTTCCAAAGCATTTTGGCAACTTCACCACATGCCTCGCACAACCCCTTTCTGGACGACGTCGAGTGATTCTGCCATGCGAAAGTGGTTCGGTGCCTGAGTTAGCGCAATTCGTTGATGTTCTTCTCCACTGTAAACCACGCTCTGTTGAGATCCTCACCGGATTCGGTAATCAATGGGGTTTCAGGTCAGGTGACACACTTAAGATACTCCTTCCTTACCTCAGGCTCTCAACGCCCTTCGATCGCCATGTAACAAGCGTTTTCTCCATGCCTTCTCTTGATTCCAAATCCTGTATTAGTAGAAAGTTTCGCACAATTGAGCTATTCTACGCTCAGAACTCCAACAAAAATTTTTTCGGCTGAAACGTTGGCCTATAGATGTAATTCGATGCGCTGATCAACGAATATCGCATACGTTTCAAGCGACTGACATCATTCTGCGCCATTATGCGCCAATTTGGCGCGCACAAGAGCACTTTTTCACGGGCAAAGTCGATGAAAACTTGCATTGGGGTCACTTGAGTTCTGGTTAGCCGAATCGCGACATTCATTTTTGGCGGTTTGGCGGGGCATCTGGCGCCACTACGGTGCCAATCTTGGCGGCCATCTTGGAGCATAATGGCGGCCAAATGGCGCCAGTGCTCGAAACCAGCGTGATATTCGTGACCAGCGATGTCGATTAACCCACACATGCCAAGTTTTCATCATCTTTAGTGAAGAAAGTGGGTGGGCGCCAAATGGCGCATAAGTAACGCCAAATGACGCCAGCGCTCGAACGGATAAGATATTCGTGATCAAGCGCATTGAATTACATCTTAATAGCACGTTTCAGCGGAAAATTTTTTTTGAGCTTTTCGGGTAAGGAATAGTTCAAATACTGCCGAAGTTTCCCAAAGATGGTGCAGGCGCCGACATGAAAGGCAGGGCATATTTCTAATTGAGTTGGTCAACGGTAGACGTCAGCGCTCACTTCCAGTCCTGGGCCCAGAACGATTAGTAATCGGGTTTGTTCATTCCCAGAGCCCAAAGGTCATACCATCAACACTGCGGCCTTGGCAAATACGGTGAAAGATTATATCCTGGATCGCATGGCGACGTTGTCTAAAGGTTGCTCCGATGTGGGAGGTCTCCAGATTAGAAGTTTCCCAGCTCAGGCGACTGGCTTGTAAAGTAATTCCTAAGTTGCCTCAAATACCGTAGATCCCCCATCGGTCCCAGGTAGCTGTCCATAGGCATACAAGAAGTTTGCAGCTGTTTGGAGGTGAAGTGAATTCGCTATGGGCCTTTTCCAGTTGGCTGCGATTGGGCGATGTCCTTTATATTTTCGGCGTACATGAGCATCGAGGAGGATAGCCTTGCTCTTGCTTGACTAAGAAAAATCTTGGGTATCTACCGGCCTGCTCGAAATCGTATCCACGTCTTTCTACTATCTGGGCCTTGTATAAACTGTTTACTGCAATGGGTGACCTCCGTCCAAAAAGTCTTTATTTCATTGATCCCCTGTATAATACATCCACGCACACTGATCAACAAGTTCACCCCTTGTCACAGCAGGTCAGCCCACTCCCAAGAACACACACTTTGCGGGGGAAACGAAGACTGAGCTTGACGACGCCACCTACGGATGTCGACCGTCGTCCTAAACCCAACCTTACACCCATACCCATCTCTCACGCGCAATCCTCGACAACCAACCAGACACCACCAACCATCCCAGCGACCAGATATCTGATGGCTAAAAGTTAAAGGTATGCGATGACATCGGAAAGGAGCTAGAGACAATTCTTCGAGTCCCGCCTATGCCGCGTTCTGGGAGAAGGTAATCTGATATCCACTCGTACGCAAAAAGGCCATAGTCAGCAATGAAAGCAATATTTTGAACGAAAGCACTGCTTTTTGCTCTATTGTTTTCGCTAGACAGGAAATTTTCCTAGAACTATTTATTAGTTTCTCTCGCGACCTGTTTACTGCTCATTCTAACTACCTTCGTGGCGCACCTATGTATTTCCAGCATAGATACCCTCTGGCGACGATTGAAGGCAGAGGGTGATAGATCCCTCTGTGTAAGAGATGAGTACAAGACCAACAAACAATATATTATTGCAGCCACCCACTGAGCAGCCCTTACGTGGCGTCTTTCCAAGGAGTAGCCATCTCCGAGGCTGCCTTCGTACTTTGCGGCAGTGTCCAGTAACGTCTATTGGCGTTCCGAGCGTCGGGCAGCGTCAGCGACGAAGAAAGTATGGATATCGATATAGTTCTGCAAGCGTCTGCCAGTGTAGAACTACATTAACCGAACTAAACTGCATAATTCAAAGCGTTAGCAGTTGTGCGGTGCAGTTGCACACGCCCGCGGTTTTATAACGTCTAATCCAGCTGTTTGATACCCTCTTACTTCGCCATACTCTCTACTCTCTGTCATTATTCAACGCTGGCAGACGCTGGTAGACGCTGGTGGACGCTGCCGCAAAGTATGAACGCAGCCTAAGACTCTCAGCAAGGCACAAGCCACTGTACACCGTGCACCATGTGCACCACACTCGTTTGCCTCCGTAGGACCGCGTGCTGTCTATGGTACAACACGCTTCGCTTGAACTTATTTGGCATTATTTCAGTATTTATTATCAGAAACCTGTTCGACGGGATATTGCAACATGACATATAGGACTATGATAATACAAAACACAATGCAGTCAATTTCAGTGATCACTTCTGAAGACAGCTGCTCTACTCGTACTAACAAAACTTTACTACCGTTATGGCTAGAATGTCATCCACCGAACACATCGTCCTTGGCCATCAGTATGTTTTCATCGAACTCCTCCGCTCCTGATGACAACACCGGCTTGCCTATATTGCCTATATCCAGCTCATCCTCGACCTTCAGTTTGCCATCGTAGCGAGGATTATGAGCCTGCATAAAAGAAAAAAATTGGGTTACCTCAGAATGTTGCGTTCATGGGAAACGCTAGGCTAAATGAGATGAAGGGAATTCCCATGGTGAGAACACGAAAAACATTGCGTACGTCACACTCATTTCAAAAACAAATCTCTGCGTGTGCTTCTTTTGCCCTTATGAGTAGTATTGAACGATCTGCCGGTAATGGGGTCAGAGCCTCTAAGAGGTCTTTTTTTGCAAGTTTTTGACCTTTTCACGTCGCTCCCGCTACTTAGCATTCCTGCTACCATTTTAGGCCGAGCTACAAATTAGTGCCTTATGCCTTTAAGACCTTACATGTACGAAGTACTGCCTGCTATTCAGATGACCTCCTCCAAGCACTGGTAATAGGGACAACGATCGTCTAGATGGGGTTTGATGCAACCATGCAACCACCAGGCAGCCCCACATAGCAATGGTGACACTACAAGCAGCATGGGACCAGCGCCGGTAAGGATAACCGACGTGCTCATGAGAACCTACGCAACGAAGAGAACAGGACAAGGGACAAGTAAAGTTCCCTCATTCCTCCATCATCGTCCTTTAGAGTGCACATATTCAAGCAAGTGGCACGAATAACTTCCAAGTCTGTAGGATTATATGCTAGGCAGACAGAATGCGCGCGACGCAGGTGTAGTAGGCTTTTCCAAGCAAGGTACTCTATGGACCCTATCAAGCTGCAAATACAGACGTTGACGGCCATCGCACACATTTCCGTACGTCGGTGCTGATGCTGCGTTTCCGCTCACTTGCGCAGTGTATATAGCGAAGGGATGGATATGAAGCGGATCTGGCTTTCTGCAGGCTGGATGTATGAGTACAATACGCTGCAGGTGTATCTACTGTCCGCAAGGCAGTGTTAACGTGGCAGATGCAGAAGGGGGGGGGTATGTCCAGATCTGGCATTCGAAATCAACAGAACAAAGGCGCTTTTCGCAGGTTTTTGACAAACCTCACTTCGCTTTTCCGACCACATTCACGGTATTGGCACACTGCTCTATTTTAGACAACTATAGAATCATCCGGCTTATGGCCTCAAGCGACTACATGTAAGCAAGTACGCTGCTCCTCAAAACTGACGCCCTCAAATTTTTGGACAGCAATCGTAACACAGGGCTCACGATCAATAAGTCTTCTCATTGGGCGGTGGGTGTCAGCCAAGGAGTGAGCACCTGTTGAGAGCCGTTCTCTAGCCTTTTTGTTGCAAAGCGCATGCACAAAAAGTGATAGAAACGAGTAATGCGAAGATCATAATATGTAGGGTGTCGCAAAAGATCGTTGGCCATTCGTTTTTTTCAGAACTGGTAAGATATCTCCAAGTTGACTTACCGTCCATGATATAATCTCTCGGCATACCACTACTTTCGCGCAACGATGCGGGTAGAGAGGCAACTCCATTCTCGCCAAAAGCTTGGCCGGCCGCAGACTGCGCAGTCCTCGAGGTCGCGTTCGTTCTTCAGCTGTTTTTCCGTCAAGAAATTTTCATGACCGGAAGATGTGGTAATCGCATAGTTTACTAATGTGGCGTATACGTGGATGCGTGATCGTCTCGATGCCCAACTGTCAGGACGCCTGATAATTCTGCTATGTGGGGGCCGCGGTTGTCTCAGAGCCACTACGGATTTGCAAGTTCTGGGACAAGGGGCAGCTTTCACCTTGACTCCTGCAATTCTTTTTAAGAGGGTCTCTGCGTCATCGTGGCATTGTTGGGTAGATGCTGTAGTGGACGACGTCGTGGCGGAACAGAAACGGCTCGGCATATTTCGATGCCATAGTTTTCAATTGTGCTTGCGAGTTCACCATTTTGCATCCGTTCTTAGAAGGGGTGTTATTACCAAATTGTGACGGCATCCATGGTCGGTGGCCTGATCGTCTGGAGATGCCTTGCTCGTGTCAGCGCGGGGACGACACCCAGAAAAAAGACTCCACGTCAGGCGCCCCAGCAATAAGTAATTCCCACTTCCAGGTTGAGTAGTGCAGCAAACTCGGCGTGGTGGTGATCTATCACTCATCTTACCCTGCTTTATTGTGGAAGAGAGGAAAGGAATTGTTAAGGCTAGCTAGCTCAGAAGATAGCCCATCCGAGTACTTCAGTATTGCGAATCTTTATGGCAAAATCACAACGCGGAAGTGGAAGTGCTTGCGGAAGTGTTGCGTTCAGCTAAGAACATGCACACAGTGGTTTTTGTGTAAGTCGCCGCAATATGAATGCATTGACTGTAGCACCCGATTTATATGAGTCTGAAACTACAGCGAGACTGAAAAGCTTATATTGTTCAAGGTTCAGTCATATTGGTTGGGTATAGTAGTAAGACTTGTTTCGCGAGTGAGAATAGGGCGTCATAGGAAGTTTGCAGATTAAAATAGCTTCCATTATTTCCGCTATACATTTACGACATTCAGCTATCATTCATGTCCACATGGTGCAACTTCGTAGAAACTGAGGAAAACGGTTTGGAACATGGAAAAGCTAGAAGCCAGTAGCTGTCTAGCTGCGATTTTGCCAACATTGAACCATTTTCAAAAGCTATTCCAAAGCAAGATGCTAACGGTGTTTCGCCTCAAACGCACGTTACTGTTACGGGACGAATAAAAGCGCGCCTGAATATCGCTTTTTTGTTGCCAACGTATGATTGGAAACTTCTTGACTTTGAGCGGTTTCTTGATGACTCCTTCAGTGGAGTCTTCCCCATAACGCTCTGCCTGAAAATAGGTTTCATACGAAGGTGAATAGATGAGCAACACAATTATTATTTGAACCTGAAGATAGATCGATGGTAGAGAATTCGAGTTGAAGTCAGTTCAAGCGAATTCTCTGGTGATGAAGGAGGCAATTCGTTACCCAATGATAGGTATGACGTTCTTTTTTATCGGGTCCCATTGGCATGTAGGCAGCTTCGGGGTGATACTTGCAAATCGACCACTTTGAATGGTTTTCATCATCCAATGGAGCTGATGGGCACCTTTAAACTGACTTCATGATTAACGCCGTATAACAGAAGGAATCGTTGCTTAGTTGACAAGAACATTTTATTTGCGTTCTGTTCACCTGAATTCATCATTTATCTGCAAAATTGTCGGAATGAGCCGTGGGATCAGCCCACTCTGTTTGAAAACCCGATTAGTGACACACAGTAAAATTACTAAGACGAGGAAAAATCTTTTTTTTTTTTCAAGTAGTCGCAAAATCACAGTTCGGACGCTGTTCACCTAGCGGCTCGACATGAATGATAGGATGCTTGCTCGTCCGTAGCCGAGGGGACGCCACCGCCCAGAAATAAAAATGACTCACTCCTTCAGGCGCCACCAGCAAAAGTAATTCCCACTCCTAGTTTCTTGCATAACTTCGTGGCAAAAAAATTCTTCAACCCCAATTAGAAATTAACGTTGACTCTACCGATACTCATTGAAATACAGATAGTGTCTTGGCCGCTCATTCAACATAGCCTCGTCTTAACGCCAGGCGGAATCCGTGCACACGTTCGGCATAAGGTTAGCGTGAGGCTGCAAATTAAACAGCAGTCTGCTAAATTTAAATCTTGATAACAAATCTAAAAAGTTATTTTGGTAAGTGTAGTGCCTTGAAAAGCACTCTGCGTGAGAAACTAAGACTATAACTTCTCAAATGTGTCGGTGATCCGTAGGCGATGGAGAAGTGGCACTGCATCAAAACTTTGAAAATGGCCTTTTAAAAACCGGAAATGTTCGATTTTAGCGCCGCAAGCTGCCAGCCTAGATTGCCTGGTCGTCGTAATGTGTCGTAGTGGCTCTCTCGCCCGTCAATTTTCTCTCGCACTGTTGTCGTCACTTCCTGCGATCAATGTTAATATTGACCATCTTAAGCTCGTCTGGTTAATCAATGATGAAGTGCAAGAAGGAGGCCATATCGGGGACGTTTTCAATAACTTTTCTCTCATACTAAGCATTAAGCACAATGTACCCTGTTTTTTGAATCTCCGTTTACCTACGATGTGGGCAGTCACTGGGAAGTGCCTTTAGAGCTACCTTTTCTTTCAGCGAGAGTATTCGATTGACGAACTTGAATCTTCGCTCTTTCTTAATTTTACATACTTAAGAGATATACGCCCCCCGCTTTATTAGGTATTTTGAAATTAATAATAATTAAATGATCGCTCTTTTGTTGCTGTACTCAATTTTTCGGGTGTCTGAAAGTACTCCTTGGGCTATTTGTGCAGATTCTTCGTCTGACTCCGCCACCTCGGAGGCAGGCTCGTCACATCTTTCCCACTGATCCTCATTCGGCGACGCCTCTACTGACGGTTAAATCCACGTTTTTTTTCCGGTCTTTGAGTGCTGTCTGAGACAGTTTCAGAGGATTTTCGTCTGGCAACGCCCACAATATGTCTACGCAACATTTTTCAAAACGCGACGGCCTTGCTGACCTGATTCACTTCGATTCCGGTCTTCGGAGTGCTCCGGAAGCGCAGACTTTTTGTCTGGCTCGCGCCACTCGAGTGCAGGCTCCGCGCCATCTTTTTGGCCGTGCAACATAATTCTCCCCGGCGACCTCTGCTGACCCTTAATCCACTTCTTCTTTCGATGCCTGGAGTGTTTGGAACCGTTTTTAACAGACCTTTTTGCTGGCTCCGCCCACCTCGCACAGGCTCCAAGCCA
>MU946073.1:0-13678 GCA_036418165.1 Cooperia oncophora
AATGCAACATGGCTCCAAGTCCTAGTACGCCAGGAAACGAGCCACAGTACTCAGCCACAGTAACCAGTAACGTGCTAGCTTCCAAGCTAGCACGTTTTCGCAAACTGAGGGCAGGAAAGGTATCACAGGTAAAGTTAAAGAAGCGCAAAATTTTGGGTATGAAGAGGGCCTGATAATCCTAAAATGCCTTCTGATCAGACCGCTAAGAAAGGCAAGAAAAAAGTTGGTAAAGAAGGAGTTTGCAAGCTGTTCTCGCCTCGGATATGTGGAAATGGTTTTCTGAGAGGCTCAGGAGATAGTGTTAATTAAGACAGACAGATGAGACTGTACCAAACGATCTTCCCTGATGAGATTAAGGGCTTAGTCATACCGAGCAATAGCTTTTCCACAATTTGTTCACTGGACCCGCGTGTTGTACGTTGCGTATTCCCATTACCCACACTCGCCCGCAAGCATAAATGGAGCATGAATAGATAATTTCTGTGGAAAAGTAGCATGATGCGCTTCACAAAGTAATAACTGAAGCAAAAGTGACTTTTCGGATGACGGTGGCTGAGACAATGAGCATTAAAGCTGCGCTCTAGTGCAATAAATGGCTTTCATTTCAACATTTTGCTTGAGAAATGAGATTTTAAGGGCATTTGGCAGTCCGCATGGCGGAGCCTTCGGAGGAGGATTGACGTGGGGAGAGGCTTTCGCTCTCCACGAAACGTTCGGGAATACTCGACTTATTGGTTCTCCCAAAGCCTGGCCACCCTATTGCAGAACTGAATTCGCGCTCCTAGACGAGATGCGAAGTTGCTCTTCCTCCGAAAACAAGCACCTTCGTCCTCAGTGCTTGCAGCTGCACTACTTTCGCGGTGCAAAAACGAGATCACCACTGCCGTTATTCCTCTCGTAGCCACATGCACTGGACCAGTCTACTACTCTTCCCAGCCATAATAGTAGAAGACCTTGCCAACGAAAGCATGTGATCATTCCGCGTTATCAGAACAGAAATCAGCTGCGCCGTCAATGCGTGTAGGACCATAACACCCCTGTCTGCTGGTGATCTTCAGCCCGATTGCACCATTTGCCCCCCCACTTTACAATATCCTCAGCTCTTATCCAAAAGATGCGCTGCTATTTATTTGGGATATTAACGACGACCTTTTTCGGTTCGGTTTTTTCTTCTTCGCCATTGACTTTCTTGGCATCTTGCCATCCCTACATGAGCGCCATAGTTGTTGGCATTTCAGCATCGCTATACGAGACCCACTACAGAATATCCCATCGCGGCTTCTGTCTTTAAGGACAAGCGCGTAACCCTATTAAGGCATTCGCAGAGTAAGCAAAATACGCTTTCTGCAAAAGCGAGTGGCACGATAAATCGGGATGGCGTACAGAGCGGACACGCCTGACACGAAAAAAAATTGCGCCTTTTAGCAGGCGCAGTGGGCTGCCTTTTCCAATCATGGGCACCCTAATAGCGCAACCACGTGCAACGATGCCGACACCCAGACGCCACCAATCTCCGCCCACAATGGCGACAGTACACATATTGGATTTCATATTACAAGTCACATAAAATGTGGCTGCACGGCACACCAGATATAAATATATGCGTGCAGCCTACCCATTGAAGCGGTTGAAGGATGTAGATTACGAGCCGAACCCAATATAGGTTAGCTTCTCAATCGGAACTCTGCGCTGTGCTCGTAGGCTTCCACTTGTGCTACCATTACCTGAACTACGTAGTGCATTCAGTATCAGAGGGCATTTTCATTGCCCTGACGTTAATGTCCTGATGAATATGACGGTCCACAGTAAAGCTTCTGAAGGCGGCTTCACAAAAAGTCAGCACAGTCAACGTGTTAACACGATGTTTCTCATCCAAGCCAGGTTGCACACTTAAACAAGCAGTAATCTCATATAAAGTAAAAGATCATGAAGAAGATGCTGGATCACAATAGTTATGCGTCAGGCAGCACAAGAAATTTTCAACGGACCTCAGAAAATCTGCGCTTTAGAGAATCGCAGAGGCAGGTCTTTGATAGGTCCGCTGCAGAAGCGACGGATTAATGCTAGTAGTTTTTACAGGACGACTAAATCTATTAGCCCTGATGAAGATACACGCCCATTTATTCAGATGTTTTCCGTTGAAGATTGGCAAACAACAATAGATGATGGAACAAGATGTATTAGCTTTTTAGAAACAAGAGAAGTCTTCGGTTACTGTAAGTTTCCTAGTGCTTGATAACCAGCTTCTAGACTAATCGAGAATCATTATCCCTGCTTCCTATTTGCTTTGTATTTCATGTTGAGGCTTATTTCGCACAAAAACTGAATGTCCAGAACAAACGTAGAAGCACACTTACGGGATTGTCTGTCGAAAAATGGTAAGAAATCTGAGCGCGTGCGGGCCACGGCCTTTAGCATACGTTCGTCTCGTCTAATAGCTTTCCTCTACGGATTCTGTGCTATTTCCAAGCCCGGAGCACACTCAGATGCAAAAACTTAAGATGCTGAAAGTGCAGGCAGAAAAACGTTTATTGGACCTTGGAACGCCAAAAATTCCACCCGATAGAATTTAAACGGCTATCACGCAGCGTGACGACATGCTACGGCCAGGTAGCCCCTTCTTCGAATTAATTCACTCATTTTTACTTTCTTGATCTCTGGCTTTACCTTGATTTTCCCAGACTCGAGAAAGTAGGGTTCGAAATTCCACTGCATTCTCAACAAGGTGACATATAGAGGCCAATGAGCGGTAGGAAAAAGGTTACAGGTATGTAGCTTGGGAGGGAGGAAGCAAACAGGTAGAATGGTGGAGCCAAATAGCATAACTCAGAATTAGGTTCTGGAAACTCAATAAGGTAGACCGGATAGGAGGAAAGGGGTATTCTCGACAGAGTCGTCATCGCTATGGAGATTAGCCTTATTACGCTTGCGCGGATATTGCAACCTTACGCCTACAAGCGGCAGCAATCACTCGACCCACGCTTCACACCTATGAACACCCAACCTCGACCACTCAGGAATATCATTTCAGTTGCCGCCGAAACGTTCAAACCGCACGTGACACAAATAGGTTTTTGCTGGCCAAACCTATGGGTGCGAGAAGGTGGGGAGGGGGAGGCACGTGCACTTACCGAAGGCCGTCAGAATGTTTCCAATGCTCTGAATTGGAAATATCGCTATTTGTGATCTAAAGACTGCGAATGAATAGGTACCATTCCCAGCCGTCATTTCACACCAGGTTCCCATTCAGGATTAGTAGGAAGAGTATGAGACGTAATGAGGAGAGAGGAGTACTCCCCGGAACTGGTAAACGATCTAGTTGCTGTTGGTTAATAATTCTGAATAAGAGAAAAAAGAGAAGAATTCTGAATAAAAAATAAAATGGAGGAAGTTCGCTGGCACGTCTGGTGCGTTTGATGACGCTATAGGGGGGCTTGGCGATGAGAACCGAGCAGCGGCAAGGTCGGCGATGCTCTACGGCAGCGAATACTCGCCCCAAGGGAACCATAAAAGGTAACGCCACTCCGCTGAAATGAGGATGATAAGATGGACTTGCGTCTGAATTCGATGCGGTTAGGCAGATGGCCTCTGCCCAACTGAAAGCATAACAGGGGATGATACGGGCCCAGGCTCAGAAGATCATGGACCACCACATGAGAGCAACAATCAACGCTTTGTGAAGGCAAACCAGCGAGAGCCTCACAAGAGTGGATGGAAGCACGTCATCACGAAGGATCTCACTGAAGCCAAGGCCAAGCCAGAAGAGCGGTGAAAATGGCAACGTCCAACAAGAACAGCGGATTAACGCTAGAAGAATGAAAAAGATCTTCCAGTCTTCGAGTCCATTGGAAACAGTCAGCAAGAAGTTGATTGAGAAGACGGCGTTCGGACGGAATAGCGGAAATGAGACCGTCAAAGGATTTCACAGCTGATGGAGTGAAACCGAGCTGATGCGACGAGAAGGACAACTTGGAAAGGGCTTTCAATCAAACACGGCTCAGCTGTCATGTCTCAACCCAAGCAAATTGCGTTCAGAAAGCTGCACTAATCCCCAAACCAAAGCACGGAGCACCTTCATTGCTGCTGAGTCATCCTCTTCTGCTAATGACCACTAAGAGGCGCATATGTGGGCGCTTTATCAAGCCAATTACGCATTTTTCCCAAGAGCTCATTATGAATTTACTGGATAACGTCACTTACCGTGCAGTCTGCAGATCAGGAATACTTCTTATGTTGAAAAGGGAACTTGAAACATTCCATAACCAGACGTGAGCATAAGAAACGTACGAACATGGATACAATCCTTGCACTCATGGGCAACAGACGATGACTGAAGCCAAGAAGGCTACGAACTTGGTAACTATGGCACCGATCAGGAGAACAAGCCTGTCTTTTGTGCTCACGTGAGAGAAAGTTCGCTCTTGAACGAGATGGTGCCTACCTTCTACCATGGAAATAGCACTTTCGTGAATGAGACTGAACTTACAACTGCTTCTCGGACTGGGTACACTTTGTTCAGGTCGCCGTTTCAAACCGCATGGGCAATCCCTAACAGAAGTCAGTGGGTGTGGGGAAGAAGATGAAGTGCAGGCCAGTTCTCGCTGAGCTTCCCCACACGGCATTCTGCTTACTTTTTGCGGCGCAAAAGGTCAGGAAAAGGTTTGTGGGGGAGGAGAACATCCTACACAACTAATTGTAAAAGGATAAAGGATGAAACCTTTGATCCTGATCAATCCGATGATTTTTGGGATGCGGCACGCATTCTGCTTCCATTCAGAATCGTAGCGGCTTAATGCGATGTGGCCTACATATGACCGACTTGCCGGGGGCCAGCCGATGTACAAGTCAGTGTTCTTATCCTCCCAGACGAATCTGGTACCAATTTACCGTCCCCGGAAGGTAGAAGGCTTGGTTGGCCAGAGCAGGGAGGGGTAACTCCGGACCATGCACGTGCGCATGATGAGCGTGTCATTGACCAGTCTTAGTCCATACCAGTCGCCTTGACATGGCTCTATCATGCCTTGTCATTTTTAATTATTAGACTGACTATCCACACCAGCTTACCCAGTCGCCGTTACTTTGTTACATAAAAAAAACATCTTGAGCCATTCCGACAATATTTCGGACACTCTCTCAGTGAGAGAGCGCAAGCACCCGACATGGCATGGTAGGGCCGAAACTTGCCCCTTACATACGTTTTAGATGTGGTGTAGTGTGCTTTGTAGCTTTGTAGCAATGAGCCGACCCGCAGTAACGGAAAAGAAACTTAGAACATGGTGAAATTGCTATTTTTACAGCATGCTAAATGTATTTATCCAG
The DNA here is from genome assembly GCA_036418165.1 of Cooperia oncophora. Classification (NCBI taxonomy): domain Eukaryota; kingdom Metazoa; phylum Nematoda; class Chromadorea; order Rhabditida; family Trichostrongylidae; genus Cooperia; species Cooperia oncophora. The sequence continues at coordinate 5,320 of MU946073.1, forward strand.
CTATAAAATAAGCAGCCAGCAGAAACCCTACAAAGCAAGGGCGTGATAGCATGTACTTCGAAGGGTACCCAGTCATTTTGATAACCACCTTTTTTCTAAGCAGCATGAATCTAAATGGCCAGTAAGGAAATTTGATTTGACTCTACTCAGGGTGCACGCAAAAGTTCATTTGTGGTGCTGAACGCTATGCTGATGGCGACGCTTCAGGATATCCCATGAGCCCTCAATGAGATTGAGATCCGAACTTCTACTTAGCCACTTTTTCAGTGGAATGTTGAACCTTGGGTGCCAAAACTAGTTCTTTACTTATAAACTTTGCTGTGTTTGGAAAGGTAGATGGGTAAATACTAGAGAGTGATAACATTACAATAGCTTCACAGTTTTCTACGCATGAGTTGTCCGCAAGATTGTGTGCGTATTTGGAAAGAGGTTAGTAAGCCTGTTGATATAGATTTATGCTTGTTTTCTTGCTCCGATATCTCTCCTACTGTAGATGTTTGGTGGAAATACATTCTAACGCAACAAACACACCACCGGACCTGGGAAAAGCGCCTTCCATAGAATCCTCGGTCTGAGCTCTGATAGACCGCAAGCTATTTTTTCTAAATTTCTATCGCATCTCCAATCGCTTTGAGCAGCAGAGGTCCTCTCTCCAAAAAGTGCAAAAAAAATGACACGCTGCCGGCATGAATAGCCCTCGTTATGTATCGCTCCCCAATGACAAGTCATGGGCGCTGATCGAGTATGGGCGATTTATTGCTCCTCACTATCACTCGTGGGCTTCTTGACGAGGGAGTTTAGCGTCTGGTGACTATCGGGTGTTCGCACAACGCGCCATCACAACAACACCCCCCCCCCCCCCCCCCCCCCCCCCCCCCCCCATTGTCTCATATGTCAATAGTATCGCACTACTACTCATTAATGCAACACCCCTTAGTGAGTCTGACATAACATTTCTTATATTTCTACTGAGAGACAGTATTAGCGTGAAGAATGCAAATGGCAGCTGACATGGCCGTAAGGTCTTCAGGGGATTGAGGCAGCTTTATTATTCAATTAAGCTCGTCCGGCACACGAAATTTTGGCTCTTCAATGCAACCCTGTGAACCTGTTTATTAGAATATGAAGCTCACGCCTTGAACACAGGAAAAATAGGAGCGAGCCTGAGACGGAGGGCTCGGACGTAATGAATGGCAGTGATTGGAGATAGATAACAAGGCCAATCTCTTCTGACAGCAGCAATATTTACGATCACAAGCCTGCCACTTCTTCCGGAACTGACAACTGGCTCACCCGAAGGCCTCGTGTTGCGACCCCGTCTCCCTGATGCAAACATTTTAGATTCCAACCATTATGTTAATTGATCCACTTCAGTGCTACCGTCAAACGATGCGATATCATGCTTCCCTGCATAGATAAGTGCCTCACTTTAGTAGAGGATATCATCGAAGAGGAAACTGGCAGAGATTTTAATAAGAGCCAGGAACATTACTGGAAAAACCTCCCATTTGAGTTCTACCATATTAGGTAGTTAAAATAACAGCACACTACTCGTCAACGTAATGACAGCTTCTCGGCACAAGTCCGTTAAGGGGAACGATAGTTTGGTACTCGCTCAGAAGGTGAGCTGTATAGTGGGCAAACAACAAAAAAGCGAAAAAACTGTCCAAAACCTGTTCTGCCCACAGCATTGGAGGAGGACGGGCAGTTTTGGCGCGAGCTCCCGTTGGCATCATGCCAACCAATGCTTACATCCATTTAGCAACCCACCACATTAATTGCACTTCATTAATGATGCGACAAGAGTATCATTAATGAGTATGTCGGCCATTTATGGACGGGCGATTGCGATAGGCATCCGGGTCCGCATGCTGCACCTTCGTTAGGCGCTATGACGCTGCCCTTGGTTGGAAAAGCCGCAGCGCCAGCGCTTGCTAACCGGTCGCCAATATTCTTTTTGTGCTAGAGCGCTACATATAAACCCTGTCGCCTTCCTCCATTCGTCGATTCGTGCCACTTGCCCTTGAAGCCTTGTGAACCCCGAAGCAGCAAAATCGTACCAGTTTTCATTTGCGCGAGCTTGCTCCTATTTTTCCCAAGTTGACCGTCATCTTGTGCTGGGAAATACGAAGAAACGACTGCAGGTCAGGGGAATGATAGTGTATAATAAGCTCGAGTTAAGAGGACTTAGTCCAAAGTGTATCAACGATCTGCGGTGAGCGCATATTCTGCCCAAATACAGACCAGGTAATACAAGATTTCGTTGAAGATGAAACCAGTCAAGATAAACGCTTGATGTTGCCTTTATTTTTCGCGGTCGTGAATTCCCTGGGCTTCTCCAGTTGTCCCACTAACTGTTCATTTCTGGGGATAGGCAAGGGCCAAGAATAGTCTCAAAGAACATGAACCACACGATGGCAATAAAATACGATATAACGGAATGAAGAAGAAGTGAGTTAGTTATAAGAAAGCCAGTAGATGGGAGGGGCGGGGATTAAAGACGAAATGAGCAGCATGTTGATGAACGGCAGCGGCACGCCATCACGGCCGCTAGTTGCATAAGGTATCAAGCGGCTCCTGTGTTACCAGATGAGAGCGCACGTACACTTACAAAAACGCACAATATTTGGACAAGAGCCTGCGAAATCCCCATTTTCACTCATCCCGCAGTGAAATCGCGCTTCCTTTTCATCGGCTTTACCCGGAATCAGAAGAAAAACAGTTACCATTACAAAACGATTATCCAAACTATACTGGTTACGACTATATTGTGAGGTATTACTATGATAAAGACTCCGAGGTTAGCACGAGTACATCAAGAGTGATTGGGGAACAGAATGCTTGTTTACTCGAGCAACTGCCTCATCACCCCCATTTCATCCTTCATATTGGCCTAATCAGAAGAGTTACTAGCAGTTCCATGTTTTGCAGGAGATCCATCAAAATTCAAAGAACACCCAGATATGTTTCCATTGCGAGTAAGCCCTCCCAACCCCCCTTGCATGCTGGAAACATAAATATTCACATGAAAGTCGAAGATTATAAATGAGCTGACGCAACCGTCGCCCAACATGATTGCCCCTAAAACGAATGACGTGGGAACGATTCTCAACCGGAAAAACAATAATTGCTCCTGGGCTTTCCGGGAATTTCACATACGTGGAACAGGAAGCCATAAAACCAAGATGTATTCGAGAAAAAAAAAACTGATAAGCAGGAACACAACATAAAAGAAAAGCAAAACAGAAGTCAAAGTGTAGTGTACCTGTGTGGCTTGAAATTTGAGCCGTTCGCTCCTCAGAAGCCCTTGATCTTCCCTAAGTCGCTCTTGTGAGAAAGATGTAACCTCACGTCATGCGAGTATGAGTGAAAGCGATACAGCTGCACTTTGGCGTACTACCCCTGCACTCCCTGCCGGAGCAAAAACCATACCTTGCGAAAATCGCAAAAATGGTGTCGATAATTGCGCCAGGTCTGGTCTGACTCGCTAGTCGGAGAGCCACCATAAAAATGATTAAAAATTACTATAAGATTCCTAAACCCTTTGCGAAAATAACAAAGTATACTAGAAAACCCTAAACTCACTGCGAAAATAAGAAAGAAAAGCAATTTAAAATATTGTCAGCAAGTGTAAATTCTGAGAGTACGTGGTGCTGTGAATGTCATTGAAATTATCAAAACAGTCATTGAAGCAGGTCAATTTTCAACCCGTTCAAAGGGTCGCATCAGTGAGAAGTCAGCCTTATTTGTCCCAAAAGATAGGTTTTGGGCGACGTCATGGTTTCATATGAGTGAACCTGTTTAATGGTTTGATTATAAGTCTGGCCTGGTCACCACGTGGCCAGAGTTGCTTTGTGGTTCGTTACGACCACACGAGCGGACGGCGAAAACACACTTGAACGTTGAAATATGAAACCAATGGGCTGTGTTCAAGGTGAAAACAATATGGAGGGTGAGCGCCAACTGCCTGTGTTAGCACTCCGCCTCTTCCACTCACATTTGATACGATCAGTTGCTCGCCGCTGTAGGGATTCTGCACGACACATGGAAGCCCGAAGTCGTTGATAGCGTGTATCGAAAGTGGCTGAAATGAAAGAAACATCTTGAAGAACACAAACATCACAAGAAAAGCTCAAGAGCTTGTTCCGAAGCTTTTAGGGTCCATCAACCCCTTCTTCGGAGGCTCCAGACATTCATATTCATTAACGACTATAGTTAAGTCTAGCTAAGTAGAATCAGCCTCTAAGAGGTGGAGGGTTTAGTTAACTCAGATGGGAGCTGATCTGATATTCAAAGATAGCATACCTAGTGAGCGACCACCCTTGTCATTACATTACCTCCGCTCGGTACACAGCTGAATCAGCCTCTTAACAAGAGGAGAGTCTTTCAAGGTCATGGCGAGCTTTAAAATGGTTTGTTGCTTGTTGTAGGGGTCCATACAAGGATTACAAAATGGGTTTCATTTTTGCTATGCGTTTCTGGGGAGGTCAAAAACTGAGTGAAAACAATTTGACAAGAAAGGGCGATTTTAACCGTCTTATTGGGCTCTGTTGTAGCTGTAACTTTGAGCTTAGTTTATGAGGTGTTCCTTCACTATGTATCGAAAAGAGAGCAAAATAAAGTCGAAAAGAAAGTTCATTGGAGAAAAATATAGCGAAGTACTTTAGCGAAGCAAACGACTCCCCGCAACCATCGTTCCGTGGTCGCCGATGTGGCGAGTTGTGATAAGTGTGGTCGGCTCTACGAAGAAGGTTTGAGGATCGATCCTTCCTGGCGCCGGGTTTTTTGCATTTTTCGGATACGTTTTTCGGCCCTCTGTCTCCTTGTGTTCCTGCGTGCGTGGTGATGTATATAACATGGATATATGCCATTTAAGAGCTCATTCTGTACACTCAAACTTCACGAGTCGACCCTACTTAACTATTGCGCTCTCGAAACATTACTGAGGAAACTCTTGCTGAAAGTTGGGCTCCGGGGATGACTGGATATCCTACTCACGAGTACCTACATCTCATTTTTGACTTCTATCGGCGCAGTCCTCACTGGCCGATTTACTGCAAGAGCATTCTTGCACTGAATTGTTGTCAACCCGCACGCGTTGGCTGTTAAGTGCTCAGCTTGTGGAGAAAATTTTCGCTGAAAGTTCTGTAGATGGATGTTATTAGACGGTTCTGATCTACAGGTTCTGACCCTTTATGACTGACGTCAAGTGCTCATTTGCGCCACATAGCTTCTGAATACCCACACGCCCTAAACTGCGCCTGGATGCTGCGAGAATCACTTTGAGAAACTACAGCTGCCTCACTGTGTGCCAAATAGTACTTTTTTCACCTTGACTTGTATTGTTTTCGATGCAATGTCGACGAAGGTCTCATTTGCTGTGCGTACTCATTAGAGATAAAAAAAGCCTAGAAAAATGGTTCAAAATCGCTTTCCCGCAAGCAACTTTTCATAGGGCAGACCCTTTTTTGACCTCCTCAGAGCGCATAGCAAAAACGAAACCAACTTTTTGATCCCTATATGGACCCCTACAACATGCAACAAACCATTTCTGAAAAGCGCACCACACGACCTGAAAGATCTCGCTTGTAACATGTGGAGGGTTCTTTAGTTAAGCTAAGAATGGGAGCGATCTGATATTAAAAGATAGTACACCTACTGAAGCGACCAGTCTTGGCATTAGATGACCACCGCTCGGTATACAGGACTTTGGAGGATCTATCTTGGTTGTGAACAAATAAATTGCATGTTATCTTGAACGTCCATAACTCAACTCTAACAAAACTTTAACACGTTCGCCGCGATACCGTTTCGCCAAAAACTCCTGTCTGGCGAGCGGCGCGTTTGCAGCGAGCGAAAACGCCCAAAACCTCCAGTTCCCAATGTCAGCGAAATCTCCCTGTGTCGTACTTTTTTAACATTTATTAACATTTCTATTTTCAGACAAGCTCACACAATTTTGGCGGGCAAAGTGGGTAAAAATTTTGCAAGTAGCAATAAAAATAAAATAATGCCACTAACATTTGCTATGAGGGCACTATTTACCCCTTACTGCCCCAGTCTTCCAAAAACAGACCGGTTTTTGACCGACTTTTTTCTGCGTTAGCAGAATTGGCTGAAAATTTATTCCCTGGGGTAGTTTGGCGTCCTGGCGCGGAACCTTCTTGCGCCGGCGCCAAAATACTTTAAATCACCAAATTCGTCTGAAAACTTGTTTTCAGGGAAAGTCTGACCTCCTGAACACGAATATCATACTTGCTTAGCCGAAACCTCCTAGCGCCCGCGCTACAGGCGCTGGCATATGAGGGGGGGGGGGCAGCCGATAATAAGCCATTGTTGTCCCTCTAGGATTCTGGTGAGCAGCTAATAATCACTGTCCCTGGAGCGCAGAAGGCTTGGTTGGCCTGTGCTGGAACCGAGGTCAAGTATCACGTTGCGAAGACGGGGTATTGGTGGGACCCCCCCCCGCCCTCTTAGTGACTGTGGATGTCGAAGAATCTACTTTGTTGATCAGAATCTAGCTGGATATGTTATGCGAATTTTACCGACTAAATACTTGAGTATTTAGGAACATTCACCAACCCGATTGAACGAAAGCACAAAAAATTGAAGATATGGGTTTCTCGAAAGTAGTGCAATGCGCTCAGGTAGACCTTCGAAAACCTTACAGTGACTGTACCGCGTTCGACTGTGCTGAGCTGTGCCCCCATTGTCATAACACAAAGTTGAGACAATAAGCGCACAGCTGCGGTGTCGAGATTGGAGCGCTACTGAGCTACATGGTTTTTTTGATTGTATAACTTTAGTCGGAAACTCGAAGGACAATTTAAGTTGAATGCCCAGGCTTATACGAAATTCACTAGGTTTCTCAAGCTGCATAACGGCTTCTAGCCAGAAAATAACGAGGAAAATTTTGGACGAACGCTTGCTGTTCACCTTTTAAGCGGGAATAACTTCGTCAGACATAAGGTAGAGTGGAGATCTACATGCCATGAAAAACTAGAAGCTTTTCTCTTCCGAGTTAGCTTGACAACATTGCTGTAGCTTGACTATAGTGAAAACTCGCCCGTCGCGGAAAATCACGAAAACAGCGCTGGGAATTTCCGGCAAACGCGAGTTCTTTACTTTCCAGAGGCCAAAGACCATAACTTCCGTTGAGACATGATATAGAACGGACTTTCACATGCTGTTGAAAAGTAGAATGTTTTCTCTCTCTAACGAGCGCAGCTCCTTCGCTGTAGCCTAATTACAGCCAAAATTCGCCCGTCGCGGATTTCCATTTGAAAGTCACCTGCAGCATGAGGATCTCCTTACAAAGCCCACATTTCCATGCGCTTCCCGTACACCTTCTCCTTATGCGGTGGAGCGAAAATGCAGCACAGAGGTGCTAGTCAACGCCTTCATGAAATGCGCCATGTATTCGAATCCATTTCCGAACGCATCATTCATTCTGCAAGCTTTGTCGCTTGCAGGTTTGAGTACTGACCCCTGCAAATATGACCACCTCCCCTCCCGACGGAAGCCCAGATACGACTCCGTCGTCGCGGATTTCGCGACTTATGTTTGACCCTGGCTAGAACCGATCCGGATCCCCTCTCCGACAGCATGTGATACAATTCCTATTTGCGCGTCTATATTGCTTCCTTTCAAGTCTGGCGTCCTTTTAAACTATTGCTCCATTGTTTTTTTTTGTACTGAACAATTTTGCAACGCGTTATACACTTAATAGGAATGTACTACCGAAGGCACTGCCGGAGAGAAGCGGTTAACTTTGAGAAGATTTAATTTGCAGTTGCAGGGTGGTATTGATGGGCGATTTTGCAGATGGTCTTCTTCCACTCGCATGACTTTTTTCACTTTCAAAACGAAATGTTTGAACAGCAGCTGAAGGAAGGAATGGGAGGATTTGAGTGCCAATCAAACGATATCGTTTCATAGGTAATACAGTTTTGGAAATGACGACTAACGAATTACAAGAAGAGAGGGATGGGGGGAAGTCGCAGCCGGACCAAATGCATAAGGTACGATCATTTAGAAGTTGCTCGAAAACAGTGGCAGGGTGTTATATGGCAAAATGACGAAAAAGTGAAGCTAAACGGCCAAAAACTAAAGAAAGCGATGGGCGTCTGTGTCGGCATGTTGCACCTTAGTTAAGCAGCGTTCATACTTCGCGACAGCAGCGGCGATCGCGGCGATCGTCGGTACGTGGCAGAGCGCGCCCCAACGCTATTATGGACTGCTCGCTTGATAAATAAGGAAATCCAACTTGTGAGACCTTCTTTTCTCTTAATAATGGCTACTAACTGATAACTTACGACTTTCTATACATAAGCGGATCTGGAATATGAGGTAAGGAGGT
>MU946075.1:0-20701 GCA_036418165.1 Cooperia oncophora
CCCCAAAAAAGGGGGGAAGGTCGTACGGACTCGACTAAAATCCCCAACCAATGATCTGCCCTGTAGCCCACTTCAACAATCGGTACAGAACGGGGCCGGCATCGCGCCAAACCCAGTCTCGCTGACACGCCCCAGTGTCTGCAACGTAAAAGGCTGCTTCAGCAACTGAACAGTTTTTACATAGAACATTGAAAAGACAAGATTCAAAGGATAACATTCGTGTGGTCAAAGAGCTGATAGAAGTCTCGATCTGATCGACCGATCGTGGATCGATAACTTATCGATATCGGACGGGCCTTTTAAGTTCGACAAGCTTATTGGATTGCTCGTTTTTCTGAATTAATAACTGATTTTCTATGTGATTCCTTTATGTATTTTCTCTTCATTATCCTTGCATTAACTCGGTTCTTTTGGAAAGCTAGTTTATAGCTCAAATATTATATGAATGAATAAATGAATAGACAGATATTTATCCATCAGTCAAGTATAGTTACTCAATTTGGGTGCAAGCGAATTACAGGGGGGGAAAAACATTGGCACTATTCCGGTAGGGTGGTGCACTTTGGTGCAATAGTTCGCGTAAATCATAGTCCACACTTTTACACAGGGAGCCCTTCAAACTACGAAATGTTACTAACTTTATCTCTGCAGCATTTTTTTTGATTTTTTTTTCTCATGCTGGATGGCAGCTGCTGATGGAGGGTGCGGCGAGAGACGACTGTGAGCTAGAGTTGTGAGGATTTTTCCTAAACTCGAGGGAAGAAGATGTTCCGGGGCAAGTGAAGCAATTCCTATATTCCCAAGGAGGAAAGGATTTTGGTGTTGAAATCAGGTAGGTAATACTTTTTCTGAACTCTCTATCCTCATATAAATAACAGTCGTTCTGCTCAGGGACTGAATGAACCATCTGTTTTCTAGTGGTTTTTCACTCATGTCTAATAATTCTTCTCGAATTTAAGGGAATGATAGTGCGATCGGCATCAAAGAGCTCATGGAATAGCGTCGAAAACCACTGGACGTATGCTTTTGTAGTACAATAGTTTTTTTTCCGAAGAAGTCCCCGCTTTGGCGTCTTTACAGTGAGAAACGAAGGTGCTATGGCCCTCAAAAGCAGCATTTCTGACGCCTCCCTAGTTGTCCCGCCCACCGAAGCTCAAGGGCAACTCCTGCCCGAGTTCAGTTTCTGGCCTGTGGTTTTCGTTTATTTTTAGACTGTTAGATAGTATTAGCATTGAATGACGCGAAGAAACTACTAGTGAGCCAGAGGCGGCAAGATATCGCTTTTGCTGGGATAAAACGGGCAAGTCCAGAAAACTCGTCCAGACAAGCTGACAGGCCCCTACTCGGAGTGTTCACCATGATTTTTTTTGCTTTTTTCTTCTCGCGGGTTTTGTCTCAAAGTCTCGTCGTCTGCGACGGTGATCCCTATCCCTCGTCGTCTCTCCATGTCTCGTGATGGTTGCGTGACAACTAGAATTTTTCGTGGTGGTCCTAGCGCGATAGGCCAGAGCGCAAGGAAACAGGGGATCACGGCTGTCAAGACATAAAAGGTGCAAAAAACCTACCGTGAGCCAGGGCGTGAGCTTTTTAAAGACGGTCCGCGATAAAAAGCCTAGGTGATGTTGCAGAAATGTGGAAGAAAATTCGCCAAGTGAACCGTCTATGAAGAGAAAATGCCAAAGGGAACGTTGGAAACGCATTCGTCAGGCCTCCTCTAGCCTCAAACAACTGTAGAGGTAAAAGACCGAAAAGACCGCGCGCTGGGATCTTCCCGTCAGTTGATCCCCAGTGATGGACTCTATGACTCTCGCAGAGGCATTGAATGCATCCAATCCATGATACTTTCCCGGGAGCATTACTTTTGGCTATAAGGCCAGCTTTGGAGGCGGAGTTTAGGGGCGGAGTCACTGGAGAAGGGACGTACCTTTGAAGCGACTTTGCGCCTCAAATCCTTTACAGTACAACGTTCCGCAGCGAAAGTGCCACAGGGTTATCCAGTCCGGATCGCGTTACCTTCCCACGTAACCTCTTGCATTTTCACAGGTCAATCGCGCGGACGCCGTTTCCTTTAAAGGCACGTTCCGCGATAAACTAAGGCTAGAACCTCATAAACGTGCATGATGATCAAGCAGGCAACAGTAGAGGATATGCTGCTTTTAAAAGTTGAAAAACAGCAGCAAAAGCAGGGCTCCCGGTTTTAGAGCCCTTGGCGCCCGATAGGCCATGCCAGCCTCCCGGGCAGGCACGCCATCTTTGTGATCATCACAACAGGGGGGTCGTATTTGCCCGCGATGGAGGGGGGGGGGTCGTAAACGCATGGCCCATGTTGAAGTGGAGAGAGCGGTGATACACTACGTAAGTGAAATAAATAGAATGGTCCTATTCGAACTATTCCTAGGCCAAAAACTAAAAAAAAAAAATATTGCTGAAACTTTTTCCTCCTTCCTCACAAAAAACTTCAAGACACTTCGCCCACCAACCCTCCTCATCTGGTCTAGGTAAATCCCAACCCACAATCCGCAAAGACCTGAGCAATTTCCTCACAACAAAACAAACTCAACAAAACAAAATCAAGCTCAACTAAAACAAACAAAGTAATTCACAATAAAATGGATAAGAAAAAACTCCTCAGGCTGGGAACGCGGAAAACTAATGGAATTACTTTAAATTTGGCTGTTCGCGGTCAGCGCGCTCATACAAGCGCATTGGTGCGCGCTATTTTACGGTTTGGAGCCAATTTCAAGCCAAACACGTGAAAAGTACCCCTCATTTGAACACCCATAACTTCGTTGAAAGTGAAGCTATCGGAGAGGGGTAAGTGGGAATGAGTAGAGCTAGGTTGGCTCTTATCACCTGAATTGAGCGATTTCAAAAACGTTCCGGTTCCAGAGATTTTCCCCGTTGTGATCATCGTTGTGATCCGTCTGTGATCATTTTTGCGAACCGCGAGTCGCTACGCTTTGGACGTCCATGGCAAGCTTCATACACGACCTTTCGTAAAAAAAAGAACTGTGCCGGAAGCTTGAAGATTTCTACTTTCCAGCAAGGTTTTAATTTCCTTCCTAGACCTACTATTCGAAAAAATTCCCCGTTGTGATCATTTTGTAATCACCCCCACGACACCGAAAAATCAACCCCTCCGAGGCCAGGAAACCTCCAGTTGGCTTGAAGACTTTGGTATGCTTCTGAAACACATGTTTTCGTCAAGCATATCAGGTAATAGGCCATTGGGCGCCAATTGGCATCACATATGCAATGCGCCATGCATGGGGCTTTCACGCAGGTGTTTGAAAGGTGTAACTTCTAGATAGGGCTTCCCAATTGCAAGCAAATGTGCTCCTACGATCAGAAAAGTCCGGGAATGTACTTTCATCTGTTTATTAATCGTCACGTCGTGAGTCCTCTTGTTTGTTTATAAATTCATGGGGCCCTTGTGGGCGGTGATCGTAGCTCCTATCATCGCCCCTTCCTCGTACGTATTGTCAGTATGCTACACCAGCGCCAGAGTGCTGGACGTGCTTGGGACGTACGTAGGTACTGCGACCCGAAAACCCCCCCCCCCGCTCGACAGCAAAATTTTGTAAAAAAACCAGAAACTTTTTGGGAAAAAATAGACAAAGTGGTAGGAGGTTGGAAAAATCTAGGGAAGAGGTAACGTGGGGAGGGGGGTCGTACTTGAAGATGGAATTAGGGGGGGTCGTATTTTTCAGGAAATGATCACAACGCAATGGCGTGCCCTGCTCCGGGGACCGTGTCTGTGTTGTGACATCAAGCCCACTGCGCTCTCTCGCCCGTCATTTTCTGGCCTCTCTCGTCTCTTATCAGTGTCTCGCCGCCTTTTGCCATCCACAATCGATCTTGACCACCTTACGCTCGTCCGGTGATCATGATCAATTGAAATAAAGAGGGTCTTATTGCGGGCGCTTTTTCGTGGTTCCTTCTCTTCAATAAGTCAACAATCACAGGGCAATTCTATTTTTGAACTGTATTACCTATGAAGTGTGGTCGCGGGAATTGCCTTTAAGGAGGTTGGGAAGCTCGGCGGTTTATGAGCTTCTTATCAGGGGTAAAAAGGTTAGGAAAGTGTGAGGACACTGTCGCCAGAGAATACCATTAGATGTAGGCAGAGAAAACAGAAAGTGGGCGTGATCAAAAGAATCACTTAGTTTGCGTTGTGCGTAGACCGTCTGCGACGAGAATCTTTCAAGACTCGGCCATTTAAGTACCAATATGAGGCGGACCTATGAGATGATGGGCCAGAACAGCTCACCTTCTACAACGCCCCGAGTGAGATTTCTTTCTCTGAGCACTATATCTAAATGGATCTGCTTTTTTCGTTTTTCTCGCGCAATGTTGTAAGTGAACTTGTGGAATTTGCAAAGTCACTGAACTTCATGTGTGGACTAACCGTTCAATTATGATTTTAACCTTTATCAGCTTTCATGTTCAAAAAATCACAACAAATTAAAGTAATCGATTTAGTAAGGTGAAAAAAGCAAAATATGAACCACATATCATCACAGTTTTACAACAAACTGATGTCCTGTTTACCGTGGGATTATTTGTGAAAGTTATTCCTGTGTGCTTATTTGAACTAGTATTGAATAAGAGAACCCCATTACTATCAAAAGTATAGCAGCATGCAAAACAATGTTGCGCTATTACAGTGATAAGACATTTCTGTGCAGAAGTTAGTGCAGGTTACGGGAGTTCCCAGGTTTGCACAAGAAGTTCTTTGAAGTGCCGCGAAATGTTGGTAACTTCGTTTCTGCACCATTTCTATAGAATTTTGATTCATGTCGAACGGCACATTGCTTTAGGAAGGCGAGGGTGAGAGAAGGAAGGGTCTCCACGTAGGAAAACCAATTCCTTTGGGCGATGCGAGGCGGCCAAAACAATCGTAATTGCCGCTCCGCCGCGCGCGGCGATGATGTGGCGTTTCCTTAATTTGCACTAGCCTGCTGAATGGAGCACTAGATTTCACGAAGACTGTAAAATTTTAGACATTTGTAGGAACCTTGAGTTTTACGTTGTCTCATCACTATCTTCACCTAGAAATATCGTCATTTGCGGGCGCGACGTCGCGCGCGACGACCACACGCACGGCGAACTACGATTGTCATGTCACATCCCCCGGAAATAACCTAATCAATTAAAACGCGGTACCTTGCGTTCTCCTACAACGTTTATAGAAAAAAATGTTTACTAGGGTTTTTGATGCATTCCATGATCTGCACCAAAATATTCTAGCTTGCAAGATTAACTGCATCTCATTAAAACGAATTGGGAATTTATATAAAAACACGAAAACTGGTATGTTAGAGAACTAGTTCAAGAAGGGTGAAATTAGAAATGCATGTCACAATCGGTGGAAACACCTATGTACGTCAGCGTGTTTCGCTGTTCCAAATAAACAGAAAAACGTGTTATTCGGAAACGGTCTCACGCGGTGTTAGCCATCACCAAAATTTAAACGCGAAAACTAAACTTTGTCAAAATTTAACATGATAAACATTCCTTGAACACCAAGGATCCTTTGAATTTGGAATTTTTTAATAGAACCAACTGAGGTCAGCCAGGCTCGAAACCATAGTCAGAGGCTAACAATAATTACAGTAGAGGTCGTCTATGATCTAAAGTGCCATGAGAGACCATCTTTATGAATGGAAAGAAATCGAAACGTTTTTCGGTATTTTGCTAGTTCGCCTTCGCTGCGAGCTCTCAGGACTTCCAGGAAAGATGGGGGTTTTTTTTGAGGAAAGTGGACATGACGCAAGGTCATTGCCCTGCGGACATCATGTGGCATTTACCACAAGGTTCAACATGATGGGTCATTGTACATTTACAATACTAATTGAATACTGAAAATAGTCCCAGATGAAAATGAAGGGAGCTCGTATTCTGCAAAGTTTCTCCCCAACGGTAGAACGTGCCGTGGTGATTTCTAGTAGGGCGGGCTCGAGTTAGCTTCACAGAGGTCTTCATGATTCGAATTCCGCCATTTGCAACAACTGCACTTTTTTTGCGACCCTACTGGTCCACAAGGGGATCTTATTCGGATGTCTGTTTATTATGACACGGATACCATTTGAAAAAAATGTATCCGAATTAGATCCCCTTGTGAACAAACAGGGTAGCAAAAAGCGGAATACAGTTGTTGCAAGTGGCTGGTCACGAAGGGAATCCGAACCGTAAACCTCTGTGGAGTCAATGAGAGCCTACTAAAAACTACCACGGCACGTTCTAGCGTTGGGGAAAAACTTCGCAGAATACGACCTCCACCTAAAAAGTTGCTGCAATGATACGACCCCCTACCAAATTTTCAGACTTTGTCTCAAACTTCCCAGTATGAGTCGGGGGATGTTCAGAAATTTTTGGGAAGTACTACCTTCCCCCAAGTCCCGTCGTCCAACACGATCTCCCTTCCTCATATCCCACCTACTATCTTGCCAACTTTTCCAAGCCTCCTTTCTTTCGAAATTACCAAAACACTTCCCAAAAATTTTCCAGGTTTTTCCCCAAAGTTTTTTCTCCTATCGGGGAGCGGAAGAGCGGGGAAGGTGGGAGGAGGGGGGGGGGCAAGGGGTATATAGCACCAGTAAACGTAAAACTACAAAAAGCCGACAACCGGAAAAAATCAGCGCGACAAATTCCTCTCAAAGGCAGATACGACCTCCTCTCTCTCTCCTCAACGGCGAGGAAAAACGACCCCCCCCCCCCTTAGGGAAATGAAGCATCGAAAATCAACCACTTCCCTCCGCTGGAGATTCCAAAACTAGGACGTGTCCTGGGACTTTGAGCCACGATTTTATTGTTATGTCTTTGTACAACCCGACTGACTACCGTTAGATCTGAAGGTGGAGAAGTAAAGTGTAATGTAATGAACAAGTCGATCAATATTTTCTGCATGATTTGGCAGGATAGGAGCAAAGTTCTCTCTATTCAAATTTTTCTAATTGTTTACTAAGTAGTTGAGCGCTACTATTTCATCTCTCCCTGTCACGCCTTATCTAACGAAATGTTGCAATCAGTGAAATGATGAGAGCGCTTATCAGTAGAACTTTCAACTATGCCACGTCTCTTTCAACGAGTAACGATTCCGCAAACTACAAGTGATATGATATGGAAAACAGGAATAGAAGTGTGACCGTAGAACGGGCGGCGCAGAGGTTGAAAAACTGTATGAAGTGCCCATTCCGCCACGAGTACGGGTTCTTCCCCGGAACAGGGCGAGTTTTGATGAGGAACATTCAGAGAACGAGTTTCATGGCCGATTGACCATTGTTCATGTTAGGACGGCGAAAAGGAGAAATGATGTGTAGAAAGGCAGTAGTGACAGCGGCTGAACGCTGAGGCCCCACATTGAGGTACACATGCAGTTTGGCCACGCCTCGTCTTTCGGGTCCAACACTCATTCGCCGGGTATCGATCGTTCTCCAGCACAACAGTTGTTTTTTTCAAAGTTTTTTTAGCTATCTCCAGTTTTTGAACCAATCAGATCCTATTTGAAAATTGAAAAGGCTTTTGAAATCGTTTTGAACATTCTCCTTATCGGCACAGAATAGTTGTTTGTTTTATTGATTGATTTTGGTTGTTCTCCACATTGAGACTTCACATTACTTTTCTCTCACTCCCAGTTGCAGTATTTTAGTCACTGTAAAAATCAATGTTACCTGAAAATAAGGTGTCTCACCTTCTGCGTCCTACTTCAGTACTTTTTTGTGAAGCTACTCTTTTCTTGCAAAGTAAATCGAAATAAAGCCGGTCCAGCCAAGTGTTTCACCATTACCCGGAAATCTAATGCCGCCTATGGGACTTAAATGAACGCGTGTTTTGATGTGGGCCGAAAATTGTCGATATTATTGGAAAAAGTACCTCACATTGTCGATTTGCAGTGACAGATGACCAGAACGAGTTTGTTGAATCGCAGCGTGAAGGCATTACAGTTCGGAAAACATGTGTTCATAAAATTCTTCAAACACTGCAGGGTTTAAAGTTCTGTGGAAGGGGAGCATGAAAATGGGAATAGAATAAGAAAGGAAAAAGTTTTCGCCGTCAATCAAAACCTTTTTGGGGGTGCGCCACGCATTCTACTTCCTTCGTAGTGGCTTTTTGAATGCTAGCCTGTACAATGTCTTGTGGGAGACAGCGATGTACAGTCGTGATCCCTCAGACTGGCCATCCGTAATTGCGTACTTCACTGGGACGCGACGGCGGCTGCAGTAGGAGTGGCGATCGATGCTGCATGATCACCTGATTTCAGCGATTAATTTTTCTATTTTGCCTGTTATTCTGCTAACTAGAAGGAAAAAGTGAGTTCATATTATTTACTCTAATTTGAGGTTTTATTGTATATTTTGCTTTCAGTCGCTATTTGACTGCAGTGACGGTGTTTTTACCCACTTTTTGATTTTGTTTAGGTTTTTTTGTTTGTGCTTTGAATGTTGGACTGTTCTCCATGGCAGTGTCGTTATGTGTCCTCATTAGTACAAAAAAACTAAACAAAATCAAAAAGTGGGTAAAAACACCGTCACTGCAGTCAAATAGCGACTGAAAGCAAAATATACAATAAAACCTTAAATTAGAGTAAATAATATGAACTCACTTTTCCTTCTAGTTAGCAGAATAACAGGCAAAATAGAAAAATTAATCGCTGAAATCAGGTGATCATGCAGCATCGATCGCCACTCCTACTGCAGCCGCCGTCGCGTCCCAGTGAAGTACGCAATTACGGATGGCCAGTCTGAGGGATCACGACTGTACATAAAGTAGCATGTATGGTTTTTCATGAAGATTATTGTAACTGCGCCATATTCCATTTTCAATGGATTCATTCTAGAGGCCTTACTTTTTATAATTTAATTAAATTAGTTTAAGGGGTCGATGGTAGTTCTGTTTCCTTTGCCCTGCCCTTATCACTGGACGGAGCCTGAACAAAATTAGTTATCCCTCCTCTGGATAAGTCAGTGTTCTGATCCTCTTAGAAGAACCTGGTACAAAGCTACCGTTCCCGAAGGGTTTTGGTTGGCCCAGGCGAGGCCGAACGATAAATTTTCATGAAGATTTCTGGGCCTGAATCGAATTGTTCTAAGAAAGTTGAAGTATTTCTGGTTGTAAAAATATTTGTAGTTGTCAAAACTGATTAGACCCTAGAACCCCAAATATTCTCATGTGTGTGACGCTAGAATGTTCCTTAGGATTCAAAATTACGTCCCAGTTCTATCCAACACGTATACCGTTTTGTCACGTCGTCGTTTGTACAGTAGCGAAAAGAGCAGTGAAACAAAGTAAGTTCACTGAAAGAGCCTTGCGCTTAATATACTCCATATCCCGCAGATGGGGAGGGCGTGTCCACGTACCTAGATGGGATCTCAGCAGCGGCTGCGTATTTGTAAATGGTTGTCGCCCAGGGAAGGGCAGAGTGGGAGGCATGTCGACGCTCTCTTGTGTATTACGTGAGTACTTGAACTTTTGTCCATGGTCCTGTTGCGAGCAGGGCCCAGCATTGTGTGAAATGCCGGTGTCAGCACGACCCTCCAAAAATTCCTTTCAGTACAAGTCCCAATTTCCATCCTCTAGTACGAACCCCTCCCCCCTTTTTCCACTCTACCTGCCACCTTGCTAAATTCTTCCAACTTTCTACCAGGTGTATCATCATTGGGGATTCCCCAGCAGCGAGGTCGTATTTGGTCGTCATGGGGAGGGGGTTGTATATGGTGCTGTGGGGAGGGGGTCGTATTTGCTCGCTGTTGGGAGAGACCCCCCCTCCCCCGAAACTACGTGTTCAGACACCTAAAGGACAGCGTCTGCCAGTGCATCGAAAGGTGTAAAAAACATGTGCTCAGCGAGGGAACGGGTTTTTCCAAAGGGAGGGACTCCTGAGTAGGTAAGCTGTTGATTATAGCTGAATAGCTAGAATATGTGAAGGTTGAGGAATTCTCAACGGGGACGGTGGTGTTTAATTCGCTGGAAAGGGCTATTTGAAGAAGTTAGTAGCAAATAGAGCTGTGACAAGGTGAGTGCGGGAGGGGGCAGAAGCGCAGCTACTTCAGTACTGGTTTGGACGACCCTGTTTAGTCAGAAAACTCGTTACACATTACACTCAAAAGTATAAGGCGTACCCGTTTATGAAGCGCACCGCCGCCATGAACGCTGTGAATGTTTTTTAGCTTTCTTCTTGCGTATTTTTTGTTTGTTGTTATTTGAGTGATTTTTTGAATAATAACTATTCAGAGGCAATAAGAAGATTAGATTATGCAAAAAAGGCTACAAAAACTATTGCTATGTTTAGAGACTATTTGCGCGTGTTGTTGAGATCATGCAAATAATTCGCCCTATAAGGCAGCGTTCACACTTCGTGACAGCAGCGGCGATCGTCGATGCGCGACAGAGCGCGCCCCAATGCTATTATTTGGACCGCTCGCTTCGATAAATAAGGAAATCCAACTTGTAATAAATTTCTTCTTTTTTAATAATGGCTACTAATTGGAAACTAGGACTTTCTCTACTTAAGCGGGATCTGGCGTATAATAAAGGGGGTTCACTTTTTTTCAAGTCGGGATAAGGGCAACTTCATTCAATAGGTGAGCTTATTTTTGTTTCTTTTGTTTTCATTGTTTCAATTTATACTAGTGTCTTGAAGATTTTCTACTGGCTAAACTGTTCCAACTTCCGAAACATTAATAGTTTATAAGTCGAGTTCAAACAACGAAAAAAAAAAGAAACAGAAAAGAACCCGCCTAGGAATGCGGCACACGAGTGAATCTTTTACGCAACATCGACGACGCAACGTCGAGGATGAGGAAACTTCATAAGTTTATGTATAAGCTCGAAGAATGAAAAAAGAAACAATAAAAACCTACCCTAAATGAAGCTCTCACGCTTTTTGCTCATTTCTATCCTGAATCAAAAAGAAAATAGAAAAGAAAAGCCGTTAAGTTGGATCCACCTTTCCTTGAGTCAAAAGAAGCTACTACCTGAGCCAATTGCAATTTAAAAAAAAACTACGAAAGCGAGCCAGTTCTCCCTAGTAGCCCTCGGAGCGGTCCAAGTAATAGCGTTGGGGCGCGCTCTGCGCGTACCGACGATCGCGGCGATCGCTGCTGCTGTTGCGAAGTATGAACGCTGCCTACCCAGAAATAAGGCACTTTCCAGATGAAAAAGCTGCGTATATGGACGTCCTTCCTCGAGAATGTGCACAAAGTGCAACATCAATTGAGAACGTACGTCCAATGTAACTGTATCACAGTCGCGTTGGAAAGTAGCGATTAGCCTTGTTCAGATCGTCATCATGAAGAGAACCTGAAGAAAATATCTTGATTTCGATGCTTCACGATCTTCTTTTGATCTGCATATCATTTTCTCATCCCGACTGGCCGTTGGTCCGTGTAAAATCACCGGTTTACATGGACTCACTTCATTGTCAGAATTAGAAAGGTGTCTCATGAACCACTATAACTTTATGTGCCATTAGGGTCTGAGTGGAGGTCGAGTGCGTGGCGCATCCCATTGCTGTGTTCATCATTCATTCTACGCGTCAGCACCCTTCACCTCAGGTAGAATGCGTAATTTTTGGACATACCTACGTTGCGGAAGGAGTTGTGGTCAATGAATTAGAAAAGCTCACTTCACTGCTGAGTGAAAGGATTCTATTCCGTTCAATTTGCAGCAGTACGTCTGCTTAGGTAATTGAGCTGCAGTTGTAGCATAGTAGAAATTGAGAAGCGCGAGTCTCGCTGTTTCGGTTTTTCCTGGTTATTATGTGAATGAAGTTATATCCTTTTAAAGAATCAACTTGCCACAAAGGGGAGTTTTCGTTCAGGGGCAAGACCTCAGAGCAGGTTTTTTGAATAGTACTTCGTTGAACGGTGTTTACTAGTGACTAAAAAGGAGAGTTTTTCTACTTCTCAGCAGCGGTGTTGGTTTCGGAATTGGTCTAGTTATACCTAAATTTCAGCCCCTGAAAGGTAGAAAAGCCGCGGGCACAAGGATCAATCATTGCAATTTTGATGCCAAAGCCACGAGACCTACTTCCATGAAGAGCTTAGTCGCGATGAGCTTTCCTGGAGATCACGAGTCGATGCCTATCGCTCCGCAAACCACAAGCAATAAGTAACGACTTCTGGAACCTTTGAATGGCGGGACGACTGCTGTGCGCAGGCCCGGTTGCTGCCAGCGTCAATGGTGGTAAAGAATGTGCGAGGATGTTTTTGGCCACACTCCATTAAGCTCTTCCACCAATCACACTGACGACAACCGCCCGCCCCCAGCGATCGTGCTTACTGTCTTCAGGGTATCAAGAAGTAAATAGCGCGCCCTAATGCAGACACGCGACACAGCTGAAAAAGAATCAGTTGCACTATTTCCTTCCAATGTTTGAATTGTTGCTTCGTTCTCTTTTTGATTTCACTCATACCTTTTTCTTCTTGTCTGTTGCTGATTCATGTTTTTTCATGCTTTTTCGTGAAGCATAATTGCCATGTAATTTGATAAGGAGTTCGCCATGTTTTGACACGTGAGTTCTTTTATAATAATGGGGCCTTTGGACGAATGGTAACCAGAAAGACTAGATCGTACGAAATCCAAAAAATTGGAGGGGGTCCAGTTGGTTTGACCGCTTGAATAGTAATGATGATACAGTGATGTCCGAATAATAGTCTAATTTATAGTAGTTGTACTTTGTGAAGATTTACTCAATAATTGCTGGTAAGCTATTAGAGACTAAAGGGTAGAATAGGTTTGGATTTATATGATACCATGTCTCCTTAGTCTAGCCGAGAATAAGCCAGCAACAATAATCCCAGACGGGAAACAATCATCTTGCAGAAGCGGAGTAACTTCTGACTAAATGACACTGTTGACTACTAGTTGTTCTTTAGATTTATTTTACTCTCTGAGATTGTCTTGAAAGCCTGCGGTCGCCTAAAATCATGCTTTTGCCCAGTTACGTTGCAGTCGCCATCATTTTGGTGCATTGATCGTGGCCATGGTGTCAGCGGTGAACTCTCTTTCTTTTTTCCTCCCAGGCGACCTTTATCTTAGCTCGTCCATCGCCCTAATTTTATGGGCGCAATACAGGCCTCATTTCTCGGGTTTTCGAAAGTTTCGCTTTTTTTCCTTACTTTCGCAACATTCAGTACCTGTACTCTCATTTCTAACCAGCATTTAGACTATCGCTGCTCCTGTTCTTGTCATTTACTAGTAAAATTTTCATGGTTTTTTGCTCAAATAGGGTTGGGGCTTTAAAAGTTGTGCTGAAGAAGTGCCTTACTGAGCACAAAGCAACAATTAATTGCACTCCGCACGGGGGGGGGGTCTTCTTTTACAAGTTTCATTTCCAATCGCACTTTCAAACTAAATCGGACATTTTTCAAATTATATTCACACTCTTTATACGCGACAGTGGTCTTCTTTATTATCTAGGCCACGCCCGATACTACTGGAAGTCTCTCACTGAAAGCCTTTTTCGCGTCGCCTTGCGAAATTTCGACTTTTTTCAGAATTCCCACATGTTTGAGCTGCGTAACTTGTAGGGCGCCCCCCCCTCACGAAAGCCGCGCACCTATTCGCAGAAGCCGCGCGATTGCGTGAAATGCCTTGAAATAGGCGGCTTAGTATGGCAAATAATGATCCGCTGTTCTACTAGTCACTCGGAAGAGAAAAAGCAAGACCAAGCGAGATTCTGAACCTGCTAGTTGAAAAACTCTCTGAGTAAGTCGGTAAGAAGTAGTGTAAGGACAATGTTCATCTTAACAGTGTTCTCTAGTGTCTTTCGTCAACGTATAGGTCTTCGAATGCGGCTTTATTTGGAGTGGGTTCAGCTGTCAGCACTTACCTTATGAGGGTCTCTTGAAGGTGACTACTGGCTGGCTTTGTAGTGCAGCTTCTGATCCCTGACAGCCGACCGTTGGATCGGATGTTGTCATAACTACTGGTTTATGGTTTAGCGCGTTTTGCTTCTGGTAACAAGCCGTAGGAATCCAGTAATGTCTGCTGTTGTATTACGGCTGTGCGCGGTCATAGTTGATTTGGCATGCGACATTTTACTGCATCTTTTACAAGCACGTGATACACCAAATTCCTGCGGTAATTGAGAACTTTCCTGATATTATCTTAATTTTTACTTAATTGTTCTACCAGCTGTCTTGATGAGCCTGAGGGGACTAATGAACCCCTCGCTTGAGGTCCCCCTTGGTTTGCTCGCCTGGGGTCCCGGACGAATTCGTTCGTAACGGGTTAAGTTGTCAGCAAGCCCCAGTACTGTCGTCGAAATCCTTGCGTTCAGAACCAAGGACCAGGATCTCGCGGGGGACTCTTTCATCTTCCTAAAGGGGAAAACGGCCTTATTATCAACACAGGGAAGGTTCCGGTGATCTATTCAGTTCTAATTCTAATTCAAAACACAGCCTACTTGCTATCCCGAGATTTATTAGCTTCAGTTTTAAAAGTTGTTCGTGTTCGTTGTTGTCTTTGTTTATTTTTTCTTTTTTCTTTTTATAGTGCCATCCCCCAATTGAGTATGTTTCTCACTTTTTTCAAGCTGAGTGGCGCACCCTTGGGTGTATATCAATAAATAAATAAATAAAATTCCCGTACTTTCTGCCTCTTTGAAGTTGTTCTACCGGACAGCATCTTCCGCGTCAAATACTATCGTGCGGGCTCCATCATATATGTCGAAGAAATCCTCCAGGTGTTTGTTTCATCCAGTAACGTTAGGCTGCGTTCATACTTTGCGGCAGCGTCCACCGTCTGCCAGCGTCCACTAGCGTTCCGAGCGTCTGGCAGCGTCAGCGACTGGGAAAGTATGGGTATCGATCTAGCGTCTGCCAGCGTCCACTAGCGTTCCGAGCGTCTGGCAGCGTCAGCGGCTGGGAAAGTTTGGGTACCGATCTAGCTTCTGCCACTGTCTACCAGCGCGCTTCAGCGTTTACCAACGTCCGGGAAAGGAGAGTATGGCGCGATAGGAGGGTAGCAGACAGCTGGTACCTCCTATCGCGCCATACTCTCTACCAGCAGTCTGCCACCTCCTATCTCCCATACTCTATTAGCTGTCTGCTATCCTCCTATCACACAATGCTCTCTCCCTGCGGTCTCCCACCCTCCTTTATCCCCATACTCCACCAACTGTCTGCTGCTACCTACCGCGCTACACTGTCCTCGGTAGACGATAGACCGACACCTATACTTCGCAGGCCCTCGGGACGCCGGTGGACGCTCGTAGACGCTTCCAGACGCTAGGTCGATATCAATACATTCCCGGTCGTTGACGGTACCCAGCGGTCGGAACGCTAGCGGACGCTGGTAGATGCTGGTGGACGCTGACGCAAAGTATAGCCTTAGCGTCGTCTAGGTAAGCCGCAACGTCGTACACTCCTGCCATCATAGAATCGGTACTCTGTCAAAATATGCATGGGGCTGGTGTTTATTCCAAAAGACAGGTGGTTATAGCAGAAGTGACCAGGACGGGCGTTCATCGTAAGTGGCTCCCTCAAACCCTAGTCCTCTTTAAGTTGTAGGTATGCATCTGCCAGGCAATTCTGTAGAAAAAGCTGTCCACCGTTGATTTGGTGAAATATTCTTCCGCGGCCGGTAACGGGTGTTGACCCAGGTGATAAGCGGTCATTCAAAACTTGAGATAACCGCACATAATCGGATGGTCCCTTCACTTCTCTTCACCTTCGCTAATGGAGCTGCCCAATTTTAGTGGTCTACGACTGTGAGTACCCCCTCTCAAAGTGGGCGTTCGATTTTTGCATTAACGACTTGTTGGGAGGCGAACAGTCACTTTTGGCGGTGTACTGATTGAGACTCTGGTTCCAAGACGAGTTTCGCCATTGTTCTGGAACAGTGCTCAATTTTTCAGGAAATTGGCCATATTTTCCCTGAAATTTCTCATGAGCTAGCTAGTTGTTCCAATTATCGAATTTTTATTGATTATTTCTGAAACGACGCAGAAACCAAGGGCTGTTCGCAAAAAATCAAGGTAAAAAGCTCAGTGACCAAATTTTGAAGGAAGCGACTTCCTTGTGAGGACTTGTATAACCATAATAGGGAAACTGCCAGTTGACTGTCTGTTCTAGAAGAGCTAATCTCAGGGATGACCCGATAATTGTAAAACGATCTGCACTCTCGGATGTGAAATGTGCACTCATTCCTCGATATGAGGAGCGCGTCCTCCACAAGCCATTTGTACATAGTGCAGGATTCGTGTCTTTCTCCTTCTATCTCCTTCTAAAAAAGCTGTCATCATGTCTTGCGCTGCTTACAACTGATCCAAAACTCCAACATCTCGCCAGAAGCGCAGCCGTCGCCACTTACAACCGAAGCTGCAGTCACGCCTCCTCTTCTCCGGGATATGGAGTGTTAGTCACAAGCATAAGGCTGGCGTTCTAACCCTGCAGCAGCGTCTATCACGACCCTCGAATCAGGGTCCCAGCGACAATACTAGAAAGTAAATATTGTTCTAGCATCAGCCAGCGTCTGTCAGCGTCTACTAGCGCCTACCAGCTACCAGCAGCGCCTTGGAGGGAGAGTACGGGGCGATAGGAGGGTAGCAGAGAGCTGATGCAGACGAACCTATACTTCCCTAGCCCTCGAGACGCTGATGGGCGCTGGTAGACGCTTAGCAGACGCTAGATCGATACCTAGCTTCCCTAGTCGGTACGCAGGTGGTCGGTACGCACGGTACGCAGGTGGATGCTATTGGTCGGTGGTGGACGCTGCCACGTTTGACGCAGCTTAAGGCGTTCGTGTTGTATACTATATGTGTGTGTTCGTGCTAGTGTACGTGTTTGCGTTACAGCTGTAAGTGACGATCGAATCCACTGATTTAACAGCATCTTCAATGGTATATCAGTTCTCATTGCTGCCGCTACTACTCATGCTCGTCTTTACACGCCATATCGTCGTCAGTTTGACAAGATTATAAGTTTAGGACTATAGAGGCGCACCGCACCGGTTGAGTTTTGAAATGTGCGTCGTTCTTGTGTAAATGCACACCGTACGCTCCATCTTACGCGAATTCGGACAGGATAGTAATTCCATCAAGCTTCATTTAGGAAATCTACTATCTCAGGATAAATCGTTTGAAGTATTGGTGTGTTTTTTACTAATCAAATTAAAACATTAGATACACTACTTATATGCTCAGTCCTTCCTATGTTCGGTGCATGTTAGTGGGCGAAAACCCCAAGAACCTTCGACTTCTGTATGAAGAGGAATTCGCTGTTGTACTAGTATAGTCTTGATGGGAGGCTGTCGAAACGTGAAGCCGTCAGAACGCCAAACGCTATGGTTTAAGCTTCAGTATTATGCTGGGAAGAAAGTCTCGCGACACTTTGACCAGAATCTTAGAAAAACTTTTTTTTTACTAATGGCACCACGGGTCTACAAAGTAATCACAATAGATAACAAAAAGCAAGTGCCAACCCTTCTAGGATCGAAGCTGCCGAACGCAGGAAACGCTAGATCAAGATCTATACTTTATATCTATAGTTTCCCAGTCGCTTACCCCGCCTGACGCTCGAAACGTTAGTGAACGCTGCCGCAAAGTATAAACGCAGCCCAAGTACTTTGACGTTTGGGGACCCCAGAAAACACTCCCCACTGATCGATGGTACAAATTTTTGTTGTGATTTTTTTTCTACAGCACTTTGTTCAAAGTGTTGCAGGGCTTTCTTTCCAACCTAGTATGTTGCATCGGTGTGGTGGTGTGATGTGATCTAATGTGTTTGATATTTTGATAAGCTATTCTAGCATAAAAGCAGAGTAAAGCATCATTGTCCGGGCTGCGTTCATACTTTGCGGCTGCGTCCACTAGCGTTAGCGAACGAACGTCCGGCAGTGTCAGCGACTGGGAAAAAATGGGTATCGATCTAGCTTCTGCCAGCGTTCGGGAAAGGAGAGTACGGCGTCATAGGAGAGTAGCAGACAGCTGGTACCCTCCTATCGCGCCATACTCTACCAGCTGTCTGCTACCCTCCTATCGCGCCATACTCTCCTCTCCCGGACGCTGGTGCACGCTGGCACGCGCTGGTAGACGCTGGATCGATACCTATACTTCCCAGCCCTCGAGACCGCTAGTGGATGGTGGGAGACGCTGGTGACGCAAAGGTATGGCTGCACAAAGAGGTCTATCCACTTCGTAACTCATTCAATCTTATTGTTAGGCTTAGACAGCGACAGCATAAGGGACTACGGGATTTGCAGGGCTCTACGAAACTGTTGGGGATGTTGACAGGAAAGACAAAGTTCACCCTTTGCCGATTACTAACATAAGTAGAGTATCTGATGTTTTCACGAGGTATTATAAATATAAATAAATACAGCAACTTCACAAGATTTCTTTTCAGACAGCGAATTTCCTCAAGAAAGCACAATGAAATCGCTAACCGGTCTTGCTTCGCATCTGATCGAGCGTGCGGTGTGCAATCACAGGATTATTAATACATTTAATTATACGCTCAGTCTTGGATTAAGGTATATCTTTTCCTTGTACTCTTCTTTCTCTCCAGTAAATCTTTTCTTCACTATGAATCCAGGGTTTTCTAGTTTGTGCTGTTGTTATGAAGAACTGTTACCCTTGGAAGCTAAGGGTTCAGACATTCAAGAAGCAGAGGACGCCATCACGTTGTGCAGAACTTCTGCTGGATAGTCCCCCCTCCCTCCCTCTCCCCGCAGGGGTCTCGGTTCGACCCTCTGCTCCCACCCCGAGATGAGATGGTATCGAATCAGATACTTGAAATTTCAAACGTTAGCGCGCATTCCATAAGCTGCGCGCGAACGATCAAAACATTTTCTGCCGTTGCATTGGAGCACGCTATTTCGCGTTATGCTGCAAAATGAGTCAGAAGCTCCAGGAGTATCCTAATATCTGTAATTTTTTGAGAGTGGAATGCTGAAGCGGAAAAGCGAACATCCGAAGTTTTTGTTTCGGTGATTAGTTGTGCTTAGGCTTTTCTAAACATTATCGTCTAAAGAAAATATCTCTGCTGTGACGTCCGATCGGTTTCCTAAATGAGTCCTGCGTTTACGACCCCCCCCCAGCTTCCCAGTCAAATACGTTCCCTCACTGTGATTTCCACCAACGATGACGTGCTCTGTCCAGGGGACCACAAGGTACTTTGTTGATCCGTTGTTTTTCCCCCTTGGCAATGCAACCACTACGTAAGCTGTTTTTCACACAAGTCCGTAAAAACGCATTTCTGCATCAGCAAGGTCACAGTGTAGTAGTTATGGAGGTCGTTATCAGGGTCAGTTACTCCGCAAATACGGAAGCTGATAAGGGAGCAACAGCCTTGTAGTAGCCTTGGTATTGTCTTCTGTCAGCTGCCAATATGCATGCAGCACGTCAAATGCAACGGTGTTAGTTCACCTCGAGTGCCTTGCTGCTCTTACTCTCCATGGAAACTGTTATCTTGGCGAGGGCTCTAGTGGATTCACAACCATTAACATGTTAGAGGCTGCGTTCAGACTTCGCGACGGCAGCGCTTCGGTCGCGCGTTCGACGCGATCGATGCAGTCGAAAGCATGCGCATCGATCGCGTCGAACGCGCGACCGAAGCGCTGCTATCGCGAAGTCTGAACGCCGCCTAACATATTATTGAAGGACTTATCATCTAGGCAAGGGTGATAATGACTCAACTTTACTTATCTTTAGGCCTACTGGTAGATAAGCACTTCCCAAGAAGATACCGCAGGCATGATGCATGCGGTATTATGCGTTGTCTGCATGTTCTTTGAAATTTATTCTCGGAACAAGTCATTTCTCTACTTGAGTACCACTCTAGATCTGGCAGTACAGTATCTTAGCATTCGATAAAACGTATGTAAACCAGTACTCTTCCGTATTATTAGATTGTTCCGTTAGTCATGTCAATGAAACTCTGTTACACCACCCTGACTGAGTTTTTCATCGGTCAGTCAGCCAGGGACGCCATCGAACATCGTACATTCTTGCCCGCCTTGTACGTGATTCATTTTCCGAATCACGTGTTCTACCCACCGACTTGGTAACGTCCGTGTGTTTGCGTATTTCTCAACTAAACCCATTTAAGGTAAGCGCTAGAATGCATTGGTGGATAATGGTTCAGCGTTATTTGGTTTTCTTTACAACGTGTTTAATTGGCTACCTCAGCTATCAATATTCGAGGCGATTCACGAAAAGGAAACCCCGAACCGACTTGACACCAATGGATGACATCACCCAGATAAGCCCGAATGTGATCCGGATACTCGGACAGAATCCTGGGCCGTTCACACTCCAGGTATGTAAAAAGAGAACAATTTCACTAAGGCTGCGTTCATACTTTGCGGCAGCGTCCACCAGCGTCTACCAGCGTCCACTAGTTTCTGAGCACCCGGCAGCGTCAGCGACTAGGAAAGTATAGATATCGATCTAGCGTCTACAAGCGTCCACCGGCGTCTGCCAGCGTCTCGAGAGCAGAGGAAGTATAGGTATCAATCTAACGTCTACCAGCATTCACCAGCATAGAGAGTATGGGGAAGTAGGAATGTAGCAAACAGCTGGGAACATTGAACAGGCATTGTAAAATTGCGGCGTGTGCAACCGCGCCCCTTGATTGCTAAAGCACAGAATTATGCAATTTAATGTACGGTGTGGTGTAGTTATAGGGTGCGGTTGCACACTCCGCAATTTCACAACGCCTAATCCAGCTGTTTGCTACCCTCCTACTTTCCCATA
>MU946078.1:0-16625 GCA_036418165.1 Cooperia oncophora
CGCCTCCAGACTCCGCCTTCAAGGCCCGCTTTTCAGTGAAAAGAAAGCTGCAGGACGAAAAAGCATGAAAATCGTCACATGTACGGTCGTAGAGTTCTTAGCAAAAAATTGTAAGGAGAGACGCTATAGCGCAATATAGGTCCAGTGACGCCTCTTTTTTCTGGTGACTCCGCCTCCAGAAAAAGCCGCAGGACGAAAAAGCATGAAAATCGTCAGTTGTACGGTCGTAGAGTTCTTATCGGGAAATCAGCTGTGCGGAATGTTGGAGAAGGAGTTAATTGGCACGTACAAACTGGGATCGAAATGGGGTTTTATTTGGGAACACTGGTGTGTTCTTTCTGCTTTTTTCTTCACTACCGAGTTAATCAGTCCTTGTCGTTTAAATGCAAACCCGTAATCCACTATATATGATGGCGAATGATCGCCTTTGCCTTTCACAGAAAACTAAAGGATGCAAAGATTCAGGTCTTCTAGCCTGAAAACGGTTTCATGGTTACAAATCATTTCAAAAACGGCATTCCCTGCAGGTCGCTATGCATCAAAGCTCCGTTACGAACAATTATAGCAGACGAATAATAAAATCATTGAAGCTGGCAGTTGTGCAGGACAGAAAGCAATGAAAATGCGGAAGGATCAGAAAAATTCGGAGGGTAGGCTAGACATAAACAGATGATGGTGAACCAACGACTCATGAACCAGAATGCAAAAGCAAATCCTGACGGAAAAGTTGGAAAATGAAAAGACTGCAAAACATTGTAGTTGGCTGCTTTACATAGTTACGATTGCTTTAGCTGGTCGCCATCTGTGCTGTTGATGTGTCACAAATGAATCATCTGTTCGCGTCGTGAGATTTGTGAGCCCTGGACTTGGGAACCACTCGGGAAATAAAAAAGTGGGTTATTTGTTACAATATGCCGAAAGCACTCAATAACGCAATGGATTGGTTCAGAGGCAGTCCCAGCGTTAAATTCGCTCAATTCGTAGGCGTCCATCCTTGCACAAGTAGTCTGGCCCTCAGTCTCTGAAATTATCCCACTTTCGCGGTTTCGCAGGAACTAACAAAGCGGCTGCGGCACTCATGAAAGGCAGTCCAGACGCCTCCCTAGTTGCCCCGCCCACCAAAACTTGGAGGATGTTCCTGTCACAAATCCAGTTTTTGCATCGTAATTTACGTTTTTTTTGCTAGATTCTAATTAGCACTGAAGCGAGCACAAAGAAATGACACGTGAGCCATGAGACGGTGGAGTCGACATTTGTTGGCATGAAATAGCACAAATGAGCAAGTCTGGACAACTCGTACTGTGAGGCTGGCAGGAGGTCCTTACGGTGTACTCCATGATTTTTTTCGTTTTTTCTCACGTGTAAAGTCACTTAGCGACTATAGGTCCGTTATTAAACACCACTACTCACAATATGCAGTAGCGGAGTATATCTTCAAAGAACAATCTGCGAAAACCAATATTCGTGCAATGGGATTCATAATTAACTACGTAGCTACTAGTTGGCTTGCCTTGCGATTAAAGAAGCTCAAAACACACAAGGATGGGTTCTCCTTTCTGCAGCTGGTCCCGAGTGCTGCATGGGGCGCACACAGAAGGAAGAATGAACACGAGAGAGGATACTACTTATATGATTAGAAGTGGCAGAGTGAACTGTTGAGCAGCTTTGCTATTCTAAGGCAAGAAAATTTTCAGTGGACGTCCTTCGTCATAGGGAAGGGCGTGGGGTGAAGACATACAAGTAACAAGCCTAAGGTTTCACTACCATTCCCGGCTTTGCCCACAGCGCCACTCCCTCTTCGCATCCTCTACCGAGATAGTGGAATTATGAGGGACATCACAACAACCATAGTAAGACTAGGACTCGCATCTGAAACGGCAAAAAACTGCAATGGAACCTCCCCGCTTCGAAAACGATCCTTTGCCCAGCTGGTAATTCACAACGAGTAGCCTGCGGCTATGTTTCACATGGAGGAATTGCACCTCTCATCACACCGTCGACTGCGCTATCACATCTATCTTACAGAGGCATTCTAGCGAAAACTATAATTTTTGGAGGTACATGCCTTAACCAGCAACACCTGCTTGAACCAACAATGAAAGGTTTGGAACCTCGTTTTGGGCAAAAAACAATTGCCCACCGTGGACGGCATCAATAGCAATTATTTAGTGCCGGTTGGTGAGGGGTGCAAAGATGAATATGGAAGTTTTCATGTAATTACAATGTGCAGGAGCCATAGAAAATGTTTGAACAATCCTAGATAAAACTTCTATAAGAAGGCCTAAAGATGCATTTCATGAAGCGAGCGCCCAGGAGAAGCCGAATTTCGTTGTGGAGAGCACACGTATGAAAAATGTGGAGTTTATACCTGCAGATACTATTTCGACTGATTGAAGATTCATCTCCCTACCGTTAAATTTTCCTAGAAGCACTACCGGATTTCTGGAAACCCATGATATACGTGTCTGCTCCCTACACACAGATACGAGCCTGTTCCCCACATACAGTTTCTATTGTCGCAATCAATCGAGGAGATTTCAAAAGGGATGGAATCGGCCCACTCGCAGCGTTCCCACCAGTGGTAGTTTTTTTCCTAAACCGATCACTATCCGATCACCGTTGATAGAACAGGTCAGCCGTGTCCATTGCCGGCCTCTGGCGTGAATTTCAGCCTGACGCTGTACGAATTCGGCATGAACGGATGCCACCCCGAGTGGCAAGACTGGTGGAAGCGGTCTGGCGGCTGGGGCGCAAAAGCTTATATCACCAACGCCTCCAGCCCTTTTCTATACGCTAGCCTAACTCGACTATCACTATGTAGCGTAGTTCTTGTGCAGGCAACTCATTCAAGAGACGCATTTCACCGAATCGTTCGCAGAGCAGTTCGCGTGTTTAAGAGGCAGTTCAGGAGTAGCCCCTTTTCACCTACACTTAGCCACGAACATTCGAATTATGAGAGTGGGAACATGCTTAGAAAAGGGCTTCAGCTCGCAGATAACCCGTCGAAATAGTATGGGCCTTACGTAAGTCCCTAGAATTGGTGTAGGGACAAAAGGCCTATCCAAACTACCCGTAGGAATAGGATTGCCTTCAGGCTTGCTATTAGAAGATACCAGTCGAGGCTTCTTTCTTTCGGGGTGGACCGTTGGTTGACGATACCAGACTGTGCGCGCCCAAGCGTGCTTTTATGCCTTTGCTCTTCCCAAAATAAGTGACTGTCGGCACGCAAACCGTACCCGGCGTTATGGCAGCGGTTATTCCTTTAGAGCATTGAAGAGCGATTAGTCAGCCGAAGAGCGTTATAGACTAGCCTGAACGCTGCCTAAACAGTCGGTCACAGGTGTAGAGTAATATAGGAATAAAGAGAATTGCAGTACTTATGCAATCAAGGTCTATTCACTGATATATAAAATGAATGTTTCCC
Source organism: Cooperia oncophora (assembly GCA_036418165.1). NCBI lineage: Eukaryota > Metazoa > Nematoda > Chromadorea > Rhabditida > Trichostrongylidae > Cooperia > Cooperia oncophora. The sequence goes on from MU946078.1 coordinate 3,425, forward strand.
ATGCAATAGATAGCTTCTTATGGAGTGCCCATTTCAGGGCGTTAGGCTTAGCGTAGCCTTTTTTGGGTATGTGAATTCGGGTGAATCTGAAGCAGAAGAGAGGACACGAAGCGCGCCAAATAGATGACGTTGTACGAGGCGATCGCCAGAAGCGGAGGGGCTCTCGGCGAGATCTGGCAACCGTCCGATTTCTTTTCCTGTTTGTGAATTCGTGGCATAAATGTATATAGGGGCGATAGAGTGCTCAAAATACGTCACAGGCAAAAGAAAACTCAATTTTCCGTCGTAACCATGCCCACTTCGCTAACTGCTAAAGTAAAGTAGAAAGTAGTGAAAAAATAAGGGTCATGCCCTGCCTAAAGGCGTTGGAAAGTGATAGAAACTTAGTGAGATGCCTGGATCCAGATGCTTTGATGAAATCCCTATTTTAACGGTTTACTAAATGATTCTGGACGATCTACTATGCAATATGGGATATGGGCGACGCTCTCTCAACCTGGAACCTCACCGACATAATTTATTCCAAGAAGGCTCGAAAGCTACTGTGAGGTGATGCGCCTCATTTGAAAGAGGATCTCCACTAGCCGCCATCTCGCATCGCAGATCTGGAGCGGCAAGAAAGGGGAGACCAGGGGGGTCGCGCACTGGGGATCCTCTGCGAAAGGGGGATTCGCAATTTCGTCTAAGACAATAGATTTCAATTAAGTGGTGGAAAGCTGAGAGACGTGGGGAAGATAGTAGGTAGAATAGGGAAGGGCGTCCCACAGCCCAGAAAGCGGAAGTTCCGGCGACGGAAGGGAGAGGGGTTGCATTCGCGCAAAAAATTTTCCTCTATACGGCTAGGAAGTCGGTCCTGAGATACGCAGCAGATCACACGATTTGGCAGGCCCATATCTTTCTTGGTCTCTCTTCGCACCTAGGTATCAGATTATCCAGCATAGACAGGAGAAATGAGAAGTAGGTGCTGTTGTCCACAGGGCTGCCCGCTACAAGCTGCATTGACATAGCCCAAATGAGCCCGGAATTGCGCAGACAGCCATTCCATCGCGAACGAACCTGCCTGAGTTCCGTTCGTGGAGTAGCGTATATAAGCCGTCCCCTAGAAGCATCCTACCACGTCATACTCCATGCGCTACCAGCAAACGCGTGATAGTGAATGTCACCTCCTCGAAGAAAACCCGACTCTTCTCTGGTGACCTCAAGTTTCATGTCTCGGAAAAAGCTCGGGGAAGATTGAAGACACTTGCGAGACTGGGTCTTCTGACATCACCCCCATGTCCTACGCTTGCCCAGAGGGATTATCACGTAATCCACTGTTTAGCTAATTTCTTGAGAAGAAGTCTTACGCTGAGCAACAAGATTTGAAGACCAATATTAATCTTTCACCGACTAGAGGTCACCAGACTTCTACAAGAGCTTATCGAGCAAATTGCATCTGCGATATATCATAGATATTGGCACTACTAGACACGTTTGGTGAATAAAAAATAAAAAATATAGAGTACGCGAGTCGGTATCGCCGCGCTAACGGCCGAGCTGCTCCTCCTATCTCCTAGCTCGGCTTCGCCGAGCTGGCCTGGCTTCGCCCAGGCGGCGCTCCCATAATGGGGAACGGAACTCTTTTAATCAATGCGTTGCTCATACAGCTCTGTATTGGTACAATCATAACAGATAGAGCAACCCTGCGGATCCTGCGTTCCATAGTAACGCTTATACTTGCGATCCGCGCCATAACGGCCATACAACACAGACAGGGTACAGCATCCTTGTGTGAAACACATGAGGTACTTTTGCTCTAAGCAGGGGGTCGTATTTCTAAGCACGAGGGTCGTATTTGGGTGGGGTAAAGACACATTTATTGTTGATCAGTTTGAAGAAAAGTGAGGTTGTTTTGATTTTTGGTTTTATATGCACTATACGCATTCTGTACGCCCGTGGGTTGTACGTTGCATAGTTATTGTGTGCCCCCCCCCCCCCCCCCCCCCCCCCTCGTCGACATCGACATTATATAGAGTAGGATAGTGGGATGTGGGATGAGTTCATTTTCTAGTGTTATCAGGAAAGTGTTGGCCAAAGGAAAGTTTCACAATCTGAGCCTCGAATACTCGGCATTAAAGCGGTGAGAGGTTAGCGCAGATGGTATGGTATCAATTTTTATCGATTGATAAGATTACCATGTCACCCGTCATCAATGTCCCTCATCAACTAAAATCTCTATGAACAATTGATTTGAGAGCGTGAACCGCCTTGAACAGCGACGACGACTGCAACCTCCATTATCAGCCCCTATCAGTAGTTATCGCTTCTAGTCACCCACGGTTGATGTTCCCAACTCACTCTCTATATCACTTGCTGAAACGCACGCCTCGCTGATACTGTGACCTGCGCTATGAATACGATCACCTCACTATTCTAACGTCCCTTATCGAATCTTATCAGCAGCTCACAACTCTTGTCACCCACCAATAAATGATTTTGCCCTCATCCTATATCATATCTCGAAATCAAGAGCTGACTGCTGCTGTGACCTGCGCTGTGAATATGGTAACCTTTTCCTTCTAACGCCCCTTATCGAATCTTATCAGCAGCTTACAGTTTTTGTGACCCACTAATGATGTTCTTGGACTATCCTCTATATCATATCTTAAGATCGAGAGCAGGCTGATGCTGTCACTTGCGTTATGATTATAGTGACCTTCTCCTTCTACAGCCCCTTATCGAATCTTATCAATTGATACAACTTCCTGTCACCTACCAATAGTGTTCCCGTCACACCCCGTACATCACCTCTTGAAATCATGGTCTCACTGCTACTGGGACAGGCGCTATGAATTTCGTGACACACAGACAGACGCACACACAAACATACACACACACACACGGACAGACATACTTAGCGGATTATATAGAGTAGGATTGTTAAGATAATCGCGAAGGGCTATTCCTAAAAATCAATGGAATGACACCTATACAGAAGCATCAGAGCACGGCTTGAAATCCTTTCATTCTATAAACCAGTAACTTTGTGTGTCGGTTTGTATGTTTGTATGTATGTAGGTTTGTAGGTATGTATGTATGTATGTATGTTTGTCTGTCCGTCCGCAAAATACTTCACGGGTTCGAGTTCGCTGGAGGCGAAAACGACCGCTAGGCAAACCGGTAACCGACTGGGAGGATGTAGCAGTCCAATGATTTGATTGTGATAACAGCCTCCGCTATATAAGACAACCATTCGGTTTACTCCGAGCCATTGCACGAGCTGCTGGCGTGGCAGCTGGACGTGTGCTCGTGCGGGGGCAGGGTGGGGGTACCGGGTCGCCCTGCCTCCCTCTCCTGCACGTGCTCAGCCGGAGCTGAGCACGTGTATGGGAGGGAGGAGAGAAGAGGGTCCGGGGAGGGGAGGTGGCAGGCGAGGGGTGCGTAGCGCCGCGTTTCAGTAGAAACGAGCACCAAGGGATGAGGAAACAACCGCTAACAAAACTGCAAGCCAATCTATGTTACCGTAACAATTAAAAAGTTGTTTTGGTTGTGATAACACTCTCCACTATATAAGAAAACCACTACACTCCGACCCATTGCACGGGTTGCTCGCGTGGCAGTTGGACGTAAGCGCGTGCAAGGGGCAAGGTGGGGGGAGGGGTGGAGTGGCGAGTACGGAATGGGGTGAGGTGAGGAAGGTGGGAGTTAGTATCGAGTGACCCCCTTCTCCCCATCCTCACTCCCTTGCGCGTACTCAGTCGGATCTGAGCCCATGCAGGGGAAGGAGGCATATGGATTGAATCGGGCAAACTGGGTACAGTAAGGGGATGCGTAGCGTACGCTTGAATAGGAGCAGGCGGCAAGAGAGAAGGAAAGAACCGCTAGCAAAACTGCAAGCTAATCCATGTTACAGCAACGAACTAAGAAGTTGTTCGAATTGTGAATCGCTCCCGCTATCTAAGCCAACCACTGTGATATAGTCTGTGCTACTGCAGGGAGCTGCTCGCTTGGGAGCTGGACGTGAGCACGAGCAAGGCGGTGGTAAGAACAGTGGCGGCGTAGTGTCCCTATGTTGCATGGCGGCTGCATACCACGTGCGGGAGTGGGTGCCGGTTGAATAGGGTCAGTGGGATATGATGTGGTGAGGGGATATGAGAACGGCGATTTCGCGATTAGGAGCACATAGCGCCTGCGGCGGTAAGGCGAGCGGCCTAAAAACGGTTGCCATAAGATGAGAAGAAAAGGGATCGACCGCAATCGGAACTGAACCGATTAATGTTGCATTATCAAGTTGTGGCAGCGTTTTGATAGTCATGACACCCTCCACAACCAACCATTTAGTGCACTCAGAACCATTGCACGGGCTATTCGCGTAGCAGCTGAGTGTGACCTGTAGGGTGGCTGAGCGGGGAATAGCTGAGGTTAGTTTGGGGATAGGTGAGGTGAAGGGGTACCATATTGGCGCGACCGACGCTCGCCTGAACAGGAGCACGCAGCGACTGCGGAGACCGAAGAATCCGTGGCTGTCATAAGATGGGGAGGACAGTAATCGATTATCCATGACCAGATTTCAAACCTTTCATTATAAAAGTGAAGTGCCCTGCGACTATATGGCGCGTTCCTACATTTATTTGATTAGAAGACACCGGTTAGGCACCATGAGAGCATCATAAATGCCTAAGACAGTAGTATCGCCCTGCTTATGCCTTACTTTGCTCCTTTCTTTCACGAGTTAAGAAGTGAGGCTCTAAAGCAGTTGCATGAGCCCGGCGAAGCCGGGCTTCCAAGAAGGAGGAGAGCTCGGCGTTAGCCGGGCGATCCGACTGGTAACAAATAATTCTGACAGGATAAACCAACACAAAATGATGAAGATGCTGAGGCTGATAGTGATTTTGTAGAAAAAAAGGAACTGAGACTGCTTTAGATCAACCGAAAACTTCCTCGAAGGGGAACCCTTCGCCGTGTGCTCTTTCAAATGAAAAAGAAACGAAATTGAAGTTGATGGGTCATATTCGGGGCATCCTCGGCTACTTCTTTGGTTTTTGTCATTTTTCAATGATAGGCTACTCTTTTCATCCTCATTACACCCTACTACATAGCCACAACTTACCCCGAAAGCTCGTAAACCTCGAAAATTTTTGGGTGGCAACAATCAAGTGCCTTCGCTTCTTATCCTTGTAACTATGAACCTTGCCAATGAGGTGCCCTAGAGATTGATGAAGTTTGATCAACCCTTTCCGAAAAAGGAGCTATATTGATTACCGAAAGCGTTTTAATCGGCGACGAAATAACGTACAGTGAATGCAGTTGCACTGCATACATTGCCTGCCGACGCGAGTGAAGTTTCCGTCTTGAAGGAAGCGGTCAGCGATTGACCTAAACCCGAAAATGCAAAAAATTGTGTGGGGCAGGGTTTACGTGGTTCGCACACTGGACAACCCTTGTGGCAATTTTAAGCGGCGGAAAATGGGAGGTAAAGGAGTTATGACGCAAAGTTGCCAGGTGACACCTCCCTCCTTCCAGCGGCTCCGCCTCCAGACTCCGCCTTCGAGGTCCGCTTTCCAGCCAGTTGTGATGCTAACAGATAACAGCATGAAATAGTTGCTCTATTATATCTCATAGAGTCATAGGTTCGATAACATGGAATCACCTGCAACAGCGCTCGTCCAACGAGCAGCCTTTTGTCCTTCACGAATCGTGCCCCTGAAGGTCCGAGGAGTGGGGGCTGAAAACATTTCCGACAACCTGCCCTTTGGCTATTCTCTCTTCACAGATGGGTCACGTGACGCAATTCTCTTTTCACATATGGGTCATGGCAAGTTCTCTTTCATATTTAGAACCACCGCTTACGCTTGTTATCATGAACCATACCTTCAAACAGGGTACAGCATAGGGATAGGCGAAATGTCGGTGTGAGTACGACCCCCCCCTCCGAATGGGGTCCACGCCACGACCCCCCCCCTTTTTTTCCCCGTTGGTACGACCCCCCCCCCATCCGCAGCTGCGACCACCGCCTCTTTCGCGATGACGAGCGATGGGTATATAGTGCGGCGAAAAAGTCGTTGAGGGGGGGGGGGCGCTACATCAATAAAGTAATGCAATATATATCCGGCGGGTGTACAGGGGCAGTATATCCGGCGGGTGTAGGCAGGGTGCAAATATAAAACAAAAAAATTAATACGAATTAATACGACCCGCGCCCCCTTTTTCCACAAGAAAAAATCAACTATCAAAATAAATTTGTCTTACCCCAAATACGACCCCCTCCCCAGCGGAAAAGTACGACCCCCATGTGTTTCACACAACGATGCTGTGCCCTGCCTTCAAACTGTGAGCTTTCTTTCCAAAGATACGAATGCTCAATCCAGATACCTCATGCTCAGGCTCAAAACACTTGGCTAAGTTCGCTTATATCAGTCGGATTCTTTAGAGAGGCTCAAAATGATTTCAGAAATATCTCTCAATCTAGTGGGCGTGATGAGCTAGGAGCTCGCTGTACTTTCTATTTGCACATGCTTAAGGGGTCGTTTAAGTAAATGTAAAAGGCAAACATGCGCGCACTAAGAAATGTGAAGCGTTCAAGAACTTCCGAACTAACTGTCCAGCAAACACTTGAATAAACCAGACATCTTCTTATAAACAATAAAACTGCACTCCAGGAGTTTTCATGAGATGCTTCTTTTGTATTCGTCAAAAAGCGATGAATACAATAAAAAAACAACACAAACGTGTAGGCACATTCCCTATGCCAGCGACAAAGACAGTGACAAAGCATTCACATAGCATGCAACTATACTATTGGAAATGCTGGAGCTCGAAAACTTGTTGCCCTAACGAGTTTTCTGTGACAGCGTGAGATCGAAAGTATTCAATAGTTTCAAAGTGTAAGGAAAGAGGGCGGAGGGATGGGGCGTGTTACTGCTTATATCCGGAAGTCATCTGGCACAAACTTGTGGTCAGAAACTGGCACTTTTGCTCCTGCTTCTCTGAAACACGCCTTGAAAGCATCTTTCGTCTCTACAGTGATGAAGTACTGAGGGTAAAAATGAATAAGAAATTGAAGTAGTTGTCTCCAAGAAACACCGTTTCTGAGAAGAGTTGAGTAAAGAAATGGCAGATGGCTTGAAGCGTATTCAAACCGCCACACGTCGGTGATTGGATTTAGACGGCCGAGGTTCGGTGGTTCGTCCGTTGGTTGGATGAATCACTAATGGCTAAGAATTGAAAAGTCTTGCGGCAACGGAAACAAAATTCAATGACGACTCCGGGGGTTAATGCTTGCATTAAGTTCGCTGGAGGAAGCGCGGGGATAAAAAAAAAAAAAAAATTTAAAAAAAAACAGAAACATATACCTGCCCAGACGCAGGCGGTGACGTCAATATTATGTTGTCAGGGGAGATATAAATTGCAAGCGTTTAAAGCGCTCACTTCAAATTCATCACAAAAAGTTGTGCAAAGAAATTTCTGTTCAGAGATTCATTCACCATACAATTAACAATAAAGCATTCGCACCACACGTCGACGTAGAGAATTAGTGCCATCCTGATAAAGCTGGGCCGGCTGCGTCGAGAAATGCACCACTTATTCATGAGACAGGTAGGCATGGCATTCGAATATGAGTAGCAGGGTGGGTAACTTGTACAGATATTCAGTGGTGAAACAAATGTCATGCCTGTTCTGTGTTCGACGACACGACAACTGCGTCAAAATGAAGACTATCTCCCTGAAAGCACATCCACCGGCCACGTTTTAGTTTAAAGTACGCAAGCCTACGGGCCTACGCGCATGTGCTCAATTGGTTCTGACTGTATGTGGTTCCTCCCGATTGCTGATCTCGTTGAGGTCATGAATTTTTTCACACATCAAAACTTTCGCATCGGCAGCACTTCCAAGTTTTTTTTGTGCTGAAGCGATCTTCGCAAATATGCCGGGCGTGCATATCGTATAACAACTGGTCTGCCGAAGGTGTCCAAACCACCAGAGTGGCGAACAGCCGTGTCCCCCCGGTCGAATTGCTGTGAAAGTAGCGGATTTGTAGTCTGCTGAAGGTTGGTTCAGACTCAAGTGGCATCCAACGCCTCGTTATCCACAACTTCCGGACTTCTTGCAAGCGTTATTCACTTTCTAAGCGCTCCCCTTTTCGCATTGAGCGAAATCGCTGAACCAGCGAGAGCATCGACAAAGTTTTTGTGCGAATCAGTTTTGCCCAGTTTGGAATCGTAAAGACATGCCCGCAGAACGAATTTTCGGTCCACCATTTCTAAAATAATCTCAGATAACTAAAACGAGCATTAACAGAAAAATTATAATTGCAAAAGTTAAACAACGAAAGCAAATAAACAGTCTAGAAAAAAAATAATGGCTGTCTAACGATTTTTAAATACTTTCGAAATGGTTCATTGTAAAACACCGAAGCGCCATCATATCCTGACATCCTAGTCATAGGTCGGCAAAGAAAGTTTTCGAAGCGCGTTCACGAGAAAGGCAAAATTTCGAAAATGTAGGAACTTGTTTAAACGAAGCGAGTTCTGTAAGAAATCTCTCTAGAAGGCCCGACTATGTTGGGGAAGGTGTCGTGAACTTCTAGAGGCACAGTCCCGAAAAGGCCATCAGTAGAAATGTAAAGTATGTGAGGGCCTGCGCACTGGATTTTGCAGAGTTTTTCCGATTCTTAAGAACAGGTGCAGGTCGATACTCTGAGTCTCTGCTTTTTCACTGAAAGCGGAAGGAATTGCTCGCACATTTGGTTAGGACAATGCGACCTGGATGCTCCGCGATAGCAATAAAGCCCTTTGGATCATTCGCAGTACAGAGCCAACCGCTAGCCCAACCAAAGCCAGAACCGCATCACGGCAGACATCTTCTTTTTTGTTCAGTGAATATGAAAGGAGCGATCTACCACTTTCAATTATTAGGGGCAGGTCAGACTGTCACAATTATCGTTTACACCAGTTGACACGGGCGATGATCAAGAAGCAGTGAATAAGTGACCATGTTCTTGAGTATTCAAGAAAAAATAGAGTTGGGTTTGGTGGGGTCATCAATGATAACCTGAGCGACAGCTGGGCCAAAAATACCATTGTAAAAACGCTGGGCGAAGCCTTACCAATGCCAGAGAGTGCTCACTGACCATATCCCACCGTCACAGGAGTTTACAGGTCTCAGCAAAGTGAAATCTGTATAAATGACCAGCAAAATGATTTAGAGGAAGTGCATGATGCTCCTCCCAAGCCGACAGCCCCAAAGATAATTTATCCTTCCCGTGGATAACATCAAGATTTGATGCCCAAAAAATGTAAGAAGTTGAGAATTCTCTTTTGTCGACGAACTTTCTTGCCAGCTGAATGGGTCCTTACTGCATAGGTGTTTACAGTGCAAAGAAAGAAGGGCAAGGCCGCGGCTGAGTAGCATGACAGCCGTACTTGCTTGAAGCTTTCTGAATGTATTCATTTGCATTACAAAGCCGTGGGAATTCCAAAACCGGTGGTTTCTGATGCCCGTCTCCAACTACGGAACGTGCAACCCTTTTGAGGGGACGTAAAAATGAAGAATAATGAAATAAAGCCCCACTGGTGCAAGGGGAGCAGCATGTGTCCTTGAGAAATAAATATTCAAAACGCCTTCAATATAAAATAGCTGCGACATCTTCTTGGGCACTCATTAAAAAATGCTAAGATTGGGACTTGGCACGCAAATGAAGAATATCTCAGAGTTTTTCTTCCAGTTTCAGTGTCGGTGTCGCTGGCTAAGTTTATGCAATTTCTATTGTGATCGCTGCTCCACTGTTGTCTCTGGAGGGGGTTCCTACTGCTCATCATCCTGTTTCTATCTTGCTGCAATCTCGGCATAGTTGTCTACTTGGATTATACCATGTCGCGCTATTGAAGACGTTTAGGGGAACATTTTTCACCTCCCGGGCTTGGCCAAGAGCCTTTTGACGTGGTCGCCTCTTCAGAAGCCTGAACGTGTCCGAGGTCAAAAATATCCTACCGAAATAGTCTGATTACAGTATCCTGCAATGTCAATGTCCTGCCACCCCTCACTCAACAATCGTTTCTTCTCGTCATCCAATACTGAAACCATCAAACGAAGAAAAAAACGGAAAATGTGGTTTAAGGCTGAATTTGTGGAAGAAAACAACCTTTGAATTGCAGTGGGCGGGACAACTAGGAAGGCGTCAGAGCTAAGACTTGTGAGGGCCACAGCGCCTTCGCCACTCACAATTAGTGTGGAGCTGTAAAAGTAGGATACACTCAGAGACTGAGGGCCAGATTACTTGTACAAGGAAGCCTGATGTCACGTAGTGGTTTCTGTTGAGGGGATCTATCTGCAAGCGTACGTGCAAGATCGACTTTGGCTGAAAGGTGCTGACTTTGATTGAAAAGCGTTGGTGTTGGCTTGAAATTTGTCGATTTTTCCTTCAAGGCAATTGGCACGATAATTTCGTACTCGGCTTAAAATGCTAGCAGAGCGCCATATAGCTGGAAAATGGCGAAAAAAACGAAGTGAAACGGTCAAAAACCTGCAAAGAAAAGCCTTCGTTCTTAATGACTCAAAAAGCAATTTCGGACGAGTTTCCCGTAGGCATCTTGCCAATAACCGCTACGGTAGGTACGGCTGCACGTATGTACTCATATATCCATGCAGCACCGCAGCCGCTTCATATCAATCCCTTCGCTTCATATATTTACTTAGCAAATGAAGCAATACGAGCATCAGGTACGGTCGTCCATTTGTGGGCGGGCGGGCGCGGTGGGCGTTCGGTCGGTATGTTGCAGCTTGACAGGGCTTTATGAAGGGCACCTTCTCAGGAAAAAGGCGCTACGTAGCGCCTGCTCGAGCCTGCGGAATTCCGTCCTGCAGGCGGATAATCCTACTCATCTTAGGGATTCACCGTGCCAACTGCCTTTAAATGTGGATATTGCTTCGAATTGCGTCGGATTCAAAGTGAAAATGGTATAGATGATAGTGGTAGTATAAAAATAGTACAGTACAACGAAGTGTCTGTGCAGGATGCATCGTATAAAAGTGCGTACAGCTACAAACGTAGTGTCGGGATATGTGCAGGTACCACGTCAGGTTATTTCAAAAATGACTAATAGCTATGAATAATCCAAAACATCTGCAAAGCAGATGACTCTGGTGTAATAAAAGAGCGTGCCCCTAAATAAACTGAACTTATTTTCAGAACATCCCAGTTGAACGTCTCGTCCAGAATATTAGGAGCCCATCAAGTAAAGGCAATACGCACAAGCTTCATGATGCAATATAAAGCGGAAGAGGATGCTCGCAAATGGGCTTTTAGAAGTCTCTGAAATCCTCTTTTCGGAATGAAGCATTCGCAGAGTGGATCGCGACAAAATGACATCCGGCGTGAAATGGCGTCTGATTGACGAGTCTAAGCAGTGCTCTTCGTAGCGTTTCCGCTTCCGTTAACTGTTCCAAAGCAGCCATGGACTGCAACTACAAGTGTATATTAGCCCAGACCAGCCTTTTTTGCCTCCCTTCTTACGTATTCATGGCGGATACACACTTGAGATGGGAAGAAGAGGTGTGAGTACTAGCAACATCAAATGAGTCGGGAGTTCCCGAAACAAAACGCTCTCACTCTTTATGCAGACTTTTTTTGGCTCTCAATGGATTTTTAATGGGTGGAGGACGCCAGGAAATCTGAATGTCAGCCGTTCCATCTGTGCTCTTCAATAACTTGGTTAAGCGCACTTCTTCGGCACGGGCGCGGCGGGCATTCGCATTTTTGTTTGCCATTTCCTATCGACGTGTCGAGACATCGAGGTGCCTTACGAGAGCTGACAGGTTTTTTCATGAAGGCTGGACGAACTTGCTCCAGCTACACAAGATTTCACAAACTCATGTTTCACAAGAGTGAGACTTGTGAACCGGCGCTGGTGAAGCTACGAAAGTGCAAAATGCCCCCCCCCTAGTCTCAAAAAAGCCCCATTGTCTAGTATTGGGATGGAAAGTTGTAACTTTATAGAAATTCTTAGTTTTTTTAATGACGTCAGAACACAAATAAAGCTTGAATTACAAAGCGTATGTAATGGCTAGTACCATTTAAGTAGATATTCTGCTCCAGAGCACTCAAGGCACATAAAGTCGCTGCAGACGTTTTTTTCTGAATTGAAACGGTGAAAACGGTGAGCAAAAGAGAAAGTCGGGAGCGTGGGCACTTTTAAAAATTCCGTAGACATACGGTGCACTCCTACGAACGATACCATACGCTGCAAAAATTTATCGTTTCCATTTTGAGTGGCTACGTAGCCTGGAACAGTTGAATTATTGCAATCAAAACATCTACTGCTACTCCAGTTAGCAAGTCTCCAATCTTAGCAGTCTCCAATTAGCTCCAATTAACACGATCACTGAAAAGACAATGGACTGTCAACCTAATACTGGTGCAGTGATCCCTGCTATCGATAGGGCGTGTGGCCGGCGCGGATTGGATCGCTGCCAAGGAGGGTTCCCGCCAATAGTGCTATCCTGAGTCCGTAACAACTGGCGGGAAGTGGTGCCTGGGGATCATGACAATACTACTCTATAAGACGGTACTTTTGCTTTTTGGGAGGCTACAGTATCAGGAATGAAGCAAAATAATAAAGTTGTATTGTCGGAACATTACAACATAACTGAATGTGCAGCCATTCATAAGTAGATTGACGGCATGAGCCTAGTGGCAGGGGTGGCCTTTTCACAACTGCACGACTGAGAGATTGCGCTCCGTCAAAACCAGCCGGGTCGTTGCCCTCCAAACTCGTAAAAATCATAGCAAAGGCAATCGGCAGCTCAAGCAGTCTTGTCGTTCAAGCTCACACTTACACGCTTCTGGGACACATAATGGAAACTAAGTTGGTAATGTGTTTTACAGGTGCTGATCAGCTCAATCTTTATATGCTAAGTGGCCACTCATGGTCAGAAAGAATAGTGTTCGCATCAGTTTCCATTATGCAGACAGGAACCAACAAGCCCTCGCCACCCCTCCTCGTAGAGAAGAAATAGCCTCGGGAAAATGTTCCTCGTTGCCTGGGCTGGAATGAGCTGTGGGGTGGATGGGCTGGAATGAGCTGTGGGGTGGATAAAGTGGCTCATATCATCCCAGGACTATATCCCTGTGAGCTTCGGCGAATATTATGATACCCTGGCTCATCGACATCTCATAGCATCCTTCCATATTTACTGTCGTAAAATAGGGCGTACACACACAGCT
>MU946079.1:0-10005 GCA_036418165.1 Cooperia oncophora
GCCTTCCAGCCAAAAGTAATGCTCCCGGCAAGTATCATGGAGTGGATGCATTCAATGTCTCTTGTAGAGTCATAGGGTTCATTACTGGGAATCAGCCGACGGGAATTGTCCCAGCGCGCGGTCTTTTCGGTCTTTTACCTCTACAGTTGTTTGAGGCTAGAGGAGGCCTGACGAATGCGTTTCCAACGTTCCCTTTGGCATTTTCTCTTCATAGATGGTTCACTTGGCGAATTTTCTTCCACATTTCTGCAAAATCACCTAGGCTTTTTATCGCGGACCGTGCCTTTAAGGGGAAAACTTGCCTAGGAGACCCACAACAAAGCTTCATCGAACCTTATCACCTTCGGTTAGTTATCACCTTAGATTTCGTGACAACTTACCAGGTGGGGAAGAACACAAAAAGAAAAAAAACGGTAAGAGTAGAAGTAATCAGCTAATGGTGGAGCGTGTACTCATGCAAAACTCTGCAAAAGAAAGTCATTTCCTCACGAGAATGCCTGCAAATTAAGAGCCGTGAAGGAGAAGAAAAGCATTGGCTTTTATTTTCGCTTCACCATGGCTTGTATAAGTCTTTTTTAGGTTGGCACTACCGAGTACTGAGGACAAAATTGAAACCTCTGATGCACATTCTATTATGCTTCAACGGTTCAGAAGAAAGGGAAACATGCTGGAGAGAAACCAGCATTCTCCACGGTAGACCCTTGCTGTACCCCCTTCACAGCAAAGGTCTGCTTGTAAGATGCAGGTTTCGAAAAAGAAACAGCTCCACTGCTTCAGAACTCACCACTCATAATAGCGATCCAAGGGGCCGTAGAAAATGCTAACCAGTACTAGAGACAAACTGCACGCCCACCTCTGAGGATGGTCCTTGCCATGTGCGAGGGAAATGGGTCCGCAGGTACAGTACCGCGTCCCTTTCTGCGCTCAACAAAGCACGAGAACTGAGCAGTAGGGAAAATGGTACCCGAGTGTGTCTCCACACTCCGCCGCGCTGTCCTCAGGTGCAGAACTTGCGTCACTACCAAGGTCCGCGGCGAAACACTCACTCAACGGCAACAAACAATCCAGACGTCGGAAGGCGCAGATAGTTAGCTTGTTTGGCTATGGTTAGGCGTGCGGCAACGCGGGCGCATACGGAGAGGGCAACCGGGTATTACTAGCCTCCAGCCCCGTTGCCGCTCTTTTTTGATCGGAGAAAGTGACTTGCTACTGCAGTTGCGTAACCTCACGCGACAAGGACCAGGATCCACGGTGGTGAATCTTCGGCTTTTCCTTAATGGCAGAGCAGACTGAGATAGGTTGTTAGCGGGTGTAGGGTTAGAGGCAATGTTAGAGGCACGGTCCACGATTACCTGTCAGTATCTGGTCTTAACTTTGAAAATAAAGGCAGTGGAAAGCGACCGTACACGTTCCCCATACAAATTCCGCGTCAGAAAGTTGTAAGGAAGCGGCAGTAAGGCGCTAGGTTGTACAAGTGACCAGAAAGTTAGTGACTCCGCCCACGTTGGTAGATATCTTATCGGTTGTCTCACATGTTTGCGTGCCCTCTCACCGCTCTTGTCTGGCTTCTCGCCCGATAACCACATCGATTTCTTGTCTCTCGCTTATCACAGGGAGAGCCCCATTTCGAGCGTTTTCGGCTGTGACATTTGCCACGTACACTTCTTTTTCTAACCCCGATACCAACCAATTTCTCGATGCTCATCGCGAATTCGCTTCCTTCTATACCTTTTGACCTCTTTTTGCAGTCTTTATGTTCGTTTGCAACAAAATTTTGGGACTCCTTATGCTGTACCACGTTTAGACCTTGAGGCGACTTCAAGACAGTACAGGGGTTAAATCCCATGGACCTCGAAAGAATCAGCTAATCACATGCAGGTGTCGTCCGCGGAACGTTTCTTGCTCCCTCCCTCATAGCACGAAACAAAGCGGCCTTCTCGAAAAAAAGCGAATTCTGAAAATGAAGAAGTTCCCAAAGTTTTGATCCATCAGAGGGAAGACCGAGGAAAAATTAGAAGGCCAGCGGTGGCATGTCACTGCAGTGGTCTGATATGACGTGCGAAACGGGTAATTTCAATAACGCGATAGTGCGCTGTTCAAATTAATTCAAAATAGTGTTTAGTCACACTTCCAGTGCCCTTCACTTCTGCACTGTCCAGGATATGAAGCTTTCCAATGAACATTCTCGTGAACAAATAAATTTCCTGCATATAATGCTTTGTAGCTCAATCAACAAGGTACGGCTGGTGAGATTACTCGCGTAGTGCGCCAAAGGGCCAGCAGTAATTTTCTGCAGCCAATTTGAGCGTAGGTGGGGTAGCAATACCGTACCCCGTGTACGTGCTCTTCAACATGATCAAAAGCTACGGATTCGTAGTTACATTGCGAGAATTACTTAAGGTTATTCGAAGTTCCTTTACGGGATAACAGCACGTACACTTGAAATCCCTGAGATGTGGTAGAATCAAAGCCGTGGCTGCGATCGTCAACTGTACGTGGCGGTGGCTCTGGATTTTGGAGAGATTCTTCATTTTGATACAACTGTGGTCGTGTCTATGTCCAACACAGAACAAAATGACAGTTGTCTCGACCAGAAATGTTCCACGAATAAGCCATTCTGTGCCATGTTCAAATGCCACGCCCACTCTGTCTCAGGGATAAAGAGCGCAGCCCAGCTAGCCCAGGCATTTGTTGCCTCACATATTGCAATGGGCCATGAAATTGCCTTTTGTGAGGGTTAACGAGATAAAAAAGTAAAATTAAAGCAAAAAGTTATAGGTAAAAACGAATCAAGACTGTTACAACAAAAAAGTTATATGATGAATATGTAAAACACCCCTAAAAAGAGAGCTTGACTCGGCCTGTGACTTGGCAGAATTAGTGGGCAACATAAATTTCAGATTATGGACCAAGGATGACGTCCGAATAAGAATGGAGCGGTACTGAGGTCGTGCCCTCCGAATGACCATACCGATAAATTACCGTCTTAACGCAGATCGCCGAGAAAATTATACAAAAGGTGACAGCGAAGGTTTTCTTCGAGTCGGAGGGTCAGGCAATCAAGTCAGAGATACTCCTCTTATGGGGCCTCAGTTGTCCAATTTACCAGGTGCCCAAACGGGCATGAGGTCCCGGCGGAACGGAATTCGTAATGTCTACGGTATGTACATACTTTCAACTACTGTAATAAAAATGAATGGATAGGTAGAAAGCTCTCCAGCAGCAAGAATGAATAGAAAAAAACTTTTTTTCACAGGCTGCATGAGTTCCGAGGAGTTTCGCTGAATGAAGCTCTTGACGCCAATGCCTGCGGAAACCTTATGAAAAAGCAGAAATCTCTGAAGGAAAATGATATGTGCTCATCGTGGAATCATTGCGAACAATTATACATAATGAAGGCTATGAAGGGGTTGAAAATCCTACAGACGGACGTTTGCGGTGCGTCGTAACTGGTAATTGTTGGACATGGTGACCTTTCGGACACATTTCCCAATTCCGATCCTCAGTGACCTGGTTAATCACCCAACATCTTTCAACACAACCGCAAACACAATTCACATTATGTCGGTCAGAATTCCAAAGAGCAATCCTGGCGAATTCTGATTAAACTAGAGAAAAGCTTTAGATGGACTTTGATCTCACAAAATCAAAAAGCATAGAAACGATGAAAAATGCGAATGAATCCGAATTAAACGAGTGAATTTGAATTGATAATGGATGCAACCTGGATTTGAAATCTCCGGAAGCGTTTCCTTCGATTTGATAACGGTTTTCAAGACCTTGACCATCTCTCAAGCACTGTCCGCAATAAGGAGCGTAATTAGTGGTGTTGAAATATGGATGAGTTGTTAAGTTGTCAAGTGACTCGTTTGGAGAAAATGCCAAGAGGAACGTCGGCAACGCCTTTAATGGGCTCCCCAACGTCAAATCATTGTAAGGGTAAAAGGCCGAAGGACCGCGTGTTGGGGGGAGCCATTTCTCGCAGACTTGGTTTCGTCTTGCGAATTTGTAAGGTGTGTCAAAGAGGTTCAACTCTCCTGCACGAGGATCAAAATAGAAATTCTCAGTATTTTCGGAAAAAGCAGCAATTTTTGGGAACAAGCACGCAGGGTGCAGCATTCTGCATTGATAAGGCCCTTCTTGAAATGCTATCGCGCTTCAATACATCCACTCGTAGACGGAGAATGGTGACATTTTGAAAGCGATTTGGCTTGCACAATGGCTTACAGAGGCTAGTGAGCATTTTTTAGCATAGCTCAATTGAACCTCGCTATGCAGAAGTATTACGCTTAGTGGTTATTGCCTCCCCCCCCCATCCCTATGCAAGATGGATATTGATCCCTTATGGCTGATCAATGCAAGTTGACTTTTCCTCTATTCTTTTCTCTTTTTTTCTCTCATTGTTCATTTTGTTTACATTTATGCGTTGGAGGTTTGATGTTATTACTATTTTGAATTTATGTTACGGCAACTCATGTACTCATGTACTCGCGTGCATGTAATAAGTAAATAAATAAATAAATAAATAAAATTCTGCTCTCTAGCGAGTTTGGTACCAATTGACCGACTTCATAGATCAATAAATGTTTGCTTGGTCTGGCTCAAGGCGTACCGATTTGAAACCGTGCACGCTCGAAGCCGGGTCAACAACTTAGAATTATCCGTAAATTTCATTGACAAGGCTTGGTCCTTCTCACTGATGCGCTGGAACTTGTAGGACTGTGTGTCGTTGGGTACTATTTGACTGACAAATCGTTGTTTGGGAATAAGGACTAACCGTCCACTTGGGTTTTCTATGAAAACGTTCGGCGCGTTAAAGCTAAGCAGGTTGGCCTGGTGCAGATGGAAGTCGATCCGGAGACTCACATCTCCTTGTGAGGGGTGAACACACTGTAACTATCTGTCACTGCACCATGAACTGACTGAATTCCATTCGACTAGGTATTTGGAATAGAAGTGGCGTAAGGGTTCACCAAGTTGTCTTGTTTCTGTACCAACCACCTGCGGCCAGGAAAACGCTTTTAGGGCAAAAAATGTTTTCAGGATGTGTTTCTGCAAGCGCTCCGCTGAGTTCCGCTTAAGGTACAACATTGAGCCTTTCTTCAGGAATCGCTCTCGTTCATGGTGCTTGTGTAGAGTGCGTTTGTATCGGTCAATTGGTAGCATTTACAACAGAGTGCGGCGGTTGATTGCTCTTCACAGCATGTTATGGCTGCTCGTGCTTATATGTTCTGCTTCGAGGGGATTACAAGCAAAACAAACAAAGCATTCATTGAGGATGTGCATAAGTTTCGACATTCTCTCCCAGGGTGCGAGAATACGTCCACAAACGAGATGGGGAGTTATTCTCCAGGCACAGAAAGTGCACACTTTGAAGGATTTATCCTAAATATTTCTAGGCGGTATGTGTCAAAAGAACTGGTAATTTCGCGCGCCTGGGGGCGTCGGGACGTCTGCGCACGCAAATGATGGATGGCCGTCCAGGTTACTGTGGGATGGCAGGACAGCAGCAATTCTTGAACCGAAGTTGTCGTGAATGTCTACCATGACGAGGTCTATGTATGAAGTTTCCCGTTGCTCCACCGACAGTCGTTAATGAGAGTTAAAGGAATAACACGCCGCGCCCATCGCCGCTGCGCGGCTGGCGGAGCGGCAAATTCACGATTCTCTTGCCCGTCTCCCATATTTTAGTGCGTCTTCTGGAGCGTTTGTTTGAAACTGTCTGAAATAGACCTTGTTTCTCAAGGTTCAGAAAGCTCAGCTCGAGAGTCAGATCTAGAACTAATAATGTTGATCTGGAGTTTCGTCTTTTCTACTGATTATAGTATCTTCTCCGAGTAGACCCCTAAAAACTTGACTACACATTCAATCGCGGCCCAACTATTCATTGAGCATCTGTTGAGTGCTCATGAATTCTTTCCCTCTCTAGATGATAAATAATGTTTTCGCCCATTGAAAATTGACTCTGCAATGAACAGCTCTCCGCTAGAAAAAGGTGATGCTTTCGCGACGTACTGCACGTGAACGTTCAAGGGACTATTTCGCAGTAAGGTCGCAGGTTGCTATATAAATGAGAGTGAGACCGCTACTTCTGGCGACCGTAAGGCCTATCACTGTACCGACTTATCACCTAGTCAATATGATTACGTCTTGCTGGGGGGGGCGGGGGTTGTTTTTAGCTTATCTCTAGCTTTTTAGAAACGTTGACCCAACCCCGCTTTGGAAATCTTTCGCCGCTGAGTCTGTGGACTTCTGCTGACGCGCAACTTTCAATTAACTAATAATAATAATAATAATCATATCATTAAATAATAATAATAATAATAATAATAATAATAATAATAATAACTTCGATAAAAATCCTAATAAATGATGTCACGCTCATAACAACAACGACTCATTGCTGCTATTGCAATAACAAATGTTTGACGTGAGTCTTTCCGCTATTGAAGCCATCTGAAGAGTGCTGATTTATGAGCAAATGACGGGCGCCGAGGGAGACCTGATCCCGCACCGCACGCTTACCCGTTTAATGTGTAGCCAGTCCATGAGCGGGGAAGTTTTCAACCTTCTCAGTATGTCACTGTCTGAAGTGGCGCCCATGCCTCGATTACCTTTAGCTTGGATGGTAGTTAAGTCTCCATTGTTTTGGAATTTTGCCCCTTCGCGTAATTCGAAGGATTTACTAAGCATTATTCTACGGCTATTTGGCACATTGTAGCGTCCAATATAGTTACAGTTTCCGCCGGAGCGCTAAGGTAGGTAGTATCCATAACATTTTCTCCTAGAACCTTGAATTTCCTGAACTTATTTTATCATGAAAGCTGTACAAAAGTCATTGAGCGGATAGGGTCAGAGCAGCTCTTGCAAGGGACAGCGCACCGTGGCGGAATGCGCGAGAAGTGCCTTCAAGTTTTCTTCCAGCCTGGAAAACCAAAACTCTTGCAAACAGCTCTGCATTCTTGCTGTGTTACAGAATTCGTTGTTTATACAAACCATCTACTGCCAGAAACCATGCTTGGCGCTGCAGCAAACACCCACGACTTGTACTGCGCATCGAGCAACTCTAGGGTGTCCCTCATGGCACAAGTTATTTTCTCGGTCCTCAGTCTTACCGTTCGCGGCTTGACAGTAAGTAGCGGAGGCGTTTCGGCCCATTACAGAAGTGGCATTTCAAACGCCTCTCCAGTTGTTCGGCCCTTCAATTTTTTGAGCGATTATTCGCTATTTTATTTACGTTGCATCGTACTAGCATTGGAAGGCACGATGATTTGACTAGCGGGCTAGAAGAGGTAGTGTATCCCTCTACTGTCTTAGAACGAGAAGGTCCGAAGAACTGTCCAAACAAAGCTGTCAGATCCGACAGTAGGGTGTTCTCCATGTTTTTTTTTTTTCCAATTTGTTCTTCATGGAGCAGTTCATTTAGCGACTATAGTTGTGATTCAACTGCCGCTGCTTCACAAATGCAATCGCGGAAATCGGTGCTTCAACTCAGAAAAGACCTATCTGCGCATGAATGATTGGCAGCATGTCATGTGCCACTTTCGTTTAATCGTGTGAATCGTCTGGTTTATATGGTTGTTATGACAGCTGATTCCCACGGGACAGATATTAAAAGAGCACATCAGTGGGATTGAGAAACTATTTATATCCTTCGTTGATAAATATTGCTCATCATATGAGTAAAAAGCCTCTATCAATTTAAAATCATCCAAATCGTTTTCTTAGTTCGTTTGGTCGTGCGATAATTTACATGATTATTGGTCGTGTCCGACGCGGCCAGCCTTTTTTTTTCTTTTATTGATTATAACAGCTGATGTACGTATGTCGCGGTGCATGAGCGGAATTTGCCTAAATTTGAAGTTGTCTCACTTTCTCACAGGAGCTTTTGCCTCCAGTCATTTAAAGGCAGTTGGTACGATAACTCTGAGATGTGCACGATTAATACGCCTGGCAGCACGGAACTCCGTGCCCCGAAGTAGTAGCGCGCTGTGTAGCGCCTTCTCTGAAGGAACTGGTACCCTCAATAAGCGCTCTATCAACGACAGCATACCGACCGAACGCCCGCCCTCCTAAAATTGGACCGATCGTGCCTGATGCTCGTATTGCTTCTTTTTGTGGAAGAAATATGAAGCGAGGGATTTGATATGAAGCGGCGCGGTGCTGCGTGGATAAATTGAGAAACGTACGTGCGGCCGTACTACCGGTAGCGTATTTGCGCAAGTATGGCAACGAGGAACTCGTCCGGAACATCGCTTTTGAGTCACTGAAGAGCAGAGACTTTTCTTTCGGCATTTCACCAAATTATTGTGGCATATGCTTTTAAACTATCTTACAGATAATAAGAAGAGCTTCATCAGCGAATCCCTGTCGGTCCTCGTAATATCTGCGCACCCTACAGGGGGGGGGGGGGGCCAAAAAAAAGTCATTTTGCCTCCATGACTTTCAAGGCGCTATAAGTTACACTTTATTAAATTTTTATCGGACATTTTACTACCATATTAAAGAGCACATTAAATACTATAATGATACTCCGCCACAGCCTTCTGGAGGAGCGCCATCGAGAGAAAATTTTTTTTCAGATTCGGCCGCGCGAAAGTGAGTGGGTACCGGAGTTGAGCGAGATCGTTGATTTCTCCGCCACCGTAGACCACCCTATTGAACTCCGCCCGAACCGGGTAATTGAGGGGATACAGGTCAGGTGACCTACTTGGATATTCTACCTTCTTTAGGTATTCAGCCCCCTTCCATTCCAAGTAGGCGGGAGTTTTTCCAAAACCCTTTGATTCCATGTGGTGGCACCGACTGTTAGCGACAAGTCTACCAAGAAGGTAGTGGCGACCATGTAGGGAGGATATTCTTCTCGAGTTACTTGATGTAACCGCCAGCGCTCACCTTCAGTCGGGGTCTACAAAGAAAATATCGGTCTTCCCCTTTCCAGGTACCCCGGTCCATACCATCAACTCGCGCCTCGGCGTGACGATGTGATGTCCTAGACCGTAGCGACGTTGCCGTAGCTGGTCGATGTGGGAGGTCTTGCAGGTCAAGAGTACTGACCTCCAGGTAGCTATCTGTGGATGACTTCATTCAAGAAGTTTCGCAGCTGTTTGGAGGCGACGTGAATTCCAAAGGTGTTCTCCAGTCAGGCCGCGACTGGAGATGACTTCATATTTTGGCGTACATGAAGGCGATTGGCGGCAGCGTGCTCCAGCTTATAGAGGAAGATCTTGGGTATCTTCCACTCTGGTACTCATATCCACTTCCCCTGTCTGGGCTGCGAAAACTTCGTTGATATGTGGCTCGGCCGAAATGACTTTTTTTTGGCCCCCCCCCCCTGTATATTCGTAGACAAACTATACTAGAATTAACAAATGCCAATGCAGAATGCATGCGCATCGCAGACATCACATTTAGTCCCTTCCATTCACCTTTTGTTCTTACACTTGGAATTTTTTTAAAGGAATTTTTGAAGTGGTGGAATCCACTGCTTCATTGAAGGGCGGTCGGTGGCAGACGGCAGCTCACTCACATCGGCTTCCTTCCTTAATGGCGCTCCTAACGAGGTTGCGACAATCGGATGGACCTCGCGAATTTACATAAATTATGCACCGCTCTCGCAAATCTGGCAATTTTCACGTGTCTAAGCCGTAATCAGAGTTTGTCTGTTCCCACATCTCAATTATTCTCCTTTCTGGGCTGCGAATATCCTAGCATTTACTTCTTTTGTTGCCTTTCTTTTGTTTTTTAAAAACAAAAAGTATCTCCGGATAATATTCTGCTCAAATGTTATTGTAAAATACAAGTTGGACTCTGCAAAACCGAGCAGAAACGCTGGTCAAATCTCTCGTTACGCTGCTGTACTTGGCAATGCGAGAATTGTCCCTAAGAATGCTGAGAGATTAGCAAAAAACTAGACCACAGGTGCAATTCAGATCTCCGTTTCACACTTTCTGGGCGAGTGCGCTACCCACTGCACCACCGGCACCTCCTTAAACCCTCTCACCT
>MU946088.1:0-18750 GCA_036418165.1 Cooperia oncophora
GAGCTCAAGAAGAAGGAGGAGCGCCCGGCGTTAGCCGGCGATCCGACTGGTTGCTATATATTTTGCTATGCTCTTATCCTTCGGCACTGTCAGCTTTGGCCATCAATATCAAGTTTTCGGCCAAATCAATGAGATACAGACGCAAAAAATCATTCTACCTATTGAATCTAACTTTCATTAGAGTTGACGTCATGACTGAGAGCTTTGTGAAACATTCTCTTCGGCAACATTTGCTGATATTGCAGTGCTGTCTGCCATCTCTTGCCGACGTTTCGCTACCCGGCGTGCATTCTTGTGCCTTCTTCCTGCGAGGTGTTTAGTCCTAAAACATTCCTGTGTATTTGCAAGAGGTTTTCTTGAAATTATTCCAGAATGTTTACTACTTTTCACTACCGAAGTTTAAACAGATTAAGCAAGAATTCCTATCCACCAAGAAACGACGTGCTTCAACGGTCAGTTAGGGCGAGGTGTCGCAGGAATCGCGAGAGTTGGGGTTTTTGGCATTGTATGTGGAGGAATAAGAACTGATTCGAAGGGGTAGGATTTCTCTGAAATTCAAAAATTCCCACCCAACATTCCAATCCCAAAATTTTTGTCCTCCGGTGATGTGGAAGTACTACAAGCGCGATCTACCTCCCGCTGCAACAGATGTGTAGTCTTTGGAGGTCTCAATAGCTAATTCGTTGCAGCTTAGTTTTTTTAACTTCTAACTTTTAACTTTAATTTTTAAAGCTTTCTCATGGTGGCATAGACCTCAGGTGAAGGCAAAACGACACACTCACCAGTTCCTTGTTCCTGCCACAAAAATTTCACACACTTCGCAATATCGCGTCATGTTCGCATCTTCACTGTTTTCAACTTCACCAGTGAACTGAAATGTGTTTTTTCAGTTCTATCAATTAATGCTGAAAACCCCACAAATACTTATCCTTGACTTCAAATGGCAGTACAACAGCCCCAAGTACTCCACATCCCACGGGTAGAGAGGGCGTGACTGCCCATCATGTGAACTTTGCAGGGAATGTGTTTCTCTTGGGACGTTTCATTTGAGACAACAGTCATGTTGTCTAATGCTGCACAAACGTAGGATATCTGTTGTCTCAAATCAGCAGCACACCATCAAAAGCGAACCCGTCCACACATTTGAACATTAAGTCCCGCCCGCCCTCCCGCCCTCCCCACCTCCGAGGTCTTGGATGTGTACCCTGCAGAGGATAAAAAACCAATGGAAATCAACGCTATGCAGAATTTGCACATCTATGATCAATAGATTCTCCAGTTTCCTCCAGTTCTCCAAGGTTCTCCCATTTCCTTGGCTACCTATACTAATAATCCAAAGGGACATGTCAACTATCATGAAGAAACAGGCCGAGTAGCCCTCTCCAAAAGGAAAAAAATCAAGTCCATCAGACTGCCACACTCATTCTTTGCATCCAGACAGGTCGATCTGGCGAGTATGCTGAAGGAGGGAATTTTCCATATATGCGCAAACTAAATAAGGCGGCGTTAAATTGAAAACGAAAACTGTTGGAGGACATAACCTATACGCAATGGACATATGGGCCAAAGCGGCAACCAGCTTGTAAAAGTATACAATCGTACTCACCTCTTCTTTGAAGTCACAACCGCTCATCCACTGTTCTACTATGTGCAGGCCGTCGGCAAGGAAAGTTTCGCTGTTAGAAGTATCCAGCTTTTTCAAGGATGGGACCTAAATGAGAATGCTTGAAATTCATTCCTACTGTACTTGCCCCTTATGGTTGTCGTTGTAAAACTTTGAGTTCCCGCTTTGGCCGTTGCACAAAGTTCTGCAATAAAATCGTCATACACAGCAGCATTGAACGCTCGCGACCGCTCGCTTAGTTTTCATGTATAACGCTGGCCCTGCTACACACCCTTCTCGATCCCCATTGATTAATATAAACTGAAGATTCGGTTGAAGAACCAACCTCTCTGGCTTCCTGTCGTCGGACAAATCGTGAATTCACCCAATTTCGTTGTCTTCGTGCGTACTGTCGTGTATGTAGTTTGACATCGTCGCACCTTCAATGGAGCAAGAACGTGGAAAATGTTAAGGGTAATAATAACGACAATGATACAATTTTGTTCGCTGCGGATGAAGGGGCGTGTCAGTGAGGCTGAGTTTGGCGGGCAGGGCAGCCAGTCCGTTTTCTACCAATTGTTGAAGCGAGTAAACGCCAATAATCGGTAGAGAACGACTGATCCAAACGATACGAAACAGTTTTGGCGCTTGTCGAGAAAAAGGGGCCGGCGCCTCGCCAATTCCCTCCTCCCTGAAACGCCCATCATTTGCAGCGAATATGTCTGTAGTTCTGATCATAGAGGAAATATAGAGCTCACCCTTTTTCAAAAAGAATTTCGCCTTTCGGAGATGACCTGTCTCCTTTTGACAACTCTAAATAGGGGACAAATTCTTTCAATCCAATGCACTGCAGTACTCCAAAGTGTTCTCTGTTTATAAGTTTATCCCGGTTCTGAAATTATAAAAGCATGAAAAAATATAAATCCAGAACTTCCTAGCAATTTACCTCATCGTAGTAGTCTTCCAACTCTTTTCTCAATCCCATTCGCTTCATCTTTTCAACCCTATTGTCTAACCGTTTCGCAAGTACTTCTTTTGCTGCGTCTAGTGAGAGCACCTAAAAATTAGATGCGTCAAAATAAATAATAATATCTGGTCTCTGCTACATCGTAGATGAAAGGTCACGCTGCGTTCATACTTCGCGAGACGAGCTAATCTCACAATCTGTGATTCGGGCCACTAGGGCGAATAAGCTCCATCGCTAATCGGACCGCTGCAACCACTACTTCAATTGGGTTAGGCCAGAACTAACTCTGACCCCAGGGCTCGCACGTATATGTATATAATATAATAAAAATCCTTACCAAGGACTCGCGAAAACGCAGGCGGCCGCCCAGATCGCGTAAACCATTAGATTCCTTTTGTGCACGCAAGAACTCACTTTTCTTTTTCCCTGGAACACAGCACAGAATATGAAAACTAAGGCATTTTTCGGATTTACAGTTGCAGGAAAAAACATATTGTAAAGGGGTAGGAAGGTGCACACCTAGTAGAGGCTAGTGGATAACGTGACAGAGGACAAGGTTGTTATGTGCTGCTTGCCAACGATATCGTATATTATATTTGCCTTTGCCACCACTTACACTTTACCGCCCACTTTTTGAAAATCAGCCTAGATTTCGAGCCAGCTTTTCCCAAAGGCTTAGATTTTGTGAGAAACGTGTCCTCGGGGTAGTTTATAAATTCTGCGGAAATCACATCCGCTTGGCGTAGATACGCGCACGCTCTTGTAAAGGAAATACCTGGAACCCGCTTTTGTCGCAAGGATCTCCGAATCAATGTGACATTCGTATTCAGGGAGTCAACCTCGGATGATGAGTTGCCAGCAAAATCGTTAACTTGAGATGTTTTGCCGCCTAGGCCTGGAGCGTGGGCGTTGTTTTTTCAATGGGGATATCTCTATATCTCCGGAACTTCTCGTAAGCCCGCATTCGAGACCTGATTTTTGCAAAACGAACATAAGGGATAAATAATTCACGGTTATCCAGCAACAGTGGGGTGTGGCCGAGCGTCCTCTTGCAGCCCTTCTAAAAGTTGCGTTGGCAGCAACCGCCCTTTCCCTGCCATCATGCCCACTGTTCAGTTCAAAAGTCTGGCTGGGGCGCATATTCGAGTTAACAGTGCGAATATTCTGAATGTTTTATTCAACACTTTCTCTTCTGGATCGGCCTGGACACCGCAAACAATTGAATTACTAGGCGAAGCAAAGTAGTTGCCAGAAGTCTCACCTGTAAGGTTGTATACCTGAATAGCCCGTAAAACTCGTGCACGATTATTTGGATGGACAAGGCGTGCCGAATCTGGATCCACCTAAAAAATTCCTTTTCTAATAATCTTCTGAATTCAAATCTTCAAAGGTAGGTCTTAAATTAAGAGCACTAATGAGAGACCAACCGCAAACTGATTACAATCAATAGTGACAGCTCTTTGTGCAGCACTGGCTGCCTTCTATTGACCGCAATTTCCTGTCGCCCGTTCTAACGAATGTCCAAAAAATCCGAAAGGATTTACCATAACTGTCTTTTCACCCTCTTAGAACTTCTCTAGTTATACGATGGAACTTACCTCAACCAACCTTTGATGTAGTTCAGCATTTGACAGCTCACTAAGACCTTCACTACCATCAGAGTCATTTTCAGATCCGTAAAAAGAATCCTACTGCGAAACATCACATCAGATTAACACAAATTACTCACACGAGAATGGAGCAGTGGAATATCAACATCAAAAACTTCAAACAAATCTGAATTCGAATCATCAATAACACCTGGATGTTTCGATTATATTTTCCTCAAAATAGAAAGACTTTCAAATAGTAGCGCCAATCCAGTACGGCGACTCACAAGCAGGATAATGGCGGTCGCAGGACATCTTATTTCCTGTAAAGAAAAGGTGGCTCTAAATGAAAAATAAGAGAGGAAGGAGGGAAATAAAATTATACATTAGGACGAAGATAACACGACAAGAGTTTATTATAAGTTTCAAATTAGCATGACAACTGTTTACAACTCCGCCCGGCTGCGTGGATCCATTGATGAATGATCAAGTCATATCAAACTAGTATTATGGGAATTCTGTATCAAACAAATGTCGAAATCCTGGACCACGAATGGAGTATACCAATGACGGCGAACACTTTTGCCAGACACTCAGATCTTGAACAGCCACTCGTCATCAGTGAGACCGCCAGCAGGCAGACACATTGCATATGCAATCGTTGCGCGTGTTCGAAACCTGTGCGAGCTTCAGTTGAATTTAAAAACATGAAAGAACTCCAGTATTACAGACTGCCACTTCACTGCCAGTCACCTTGAAAATCGCGAAAGCGGACATTTTCTACAGCTCTAGACCAAACCCACTTTTTCCATGAAACCAACTCACTTTTTTTCTCACGCGGGAAAGCGGGAAGCGTTTAAAGCTAAAAGGTAAAAACTATATACATGTTGTTTAGCTGTAAGCTGTTGACCATACACTGTTGTTCACAACTTACGATACCTTCATAAGGGTAAATATTCAAAAGCAACTTTCCACGTAACCTACCTCAACTTGCCTTTAGACCTTCTGCACGGAACTGATGAATGTTGTACCTTGCTGTAGCAGCGTCAACAAAACTCATCATGTGATGAGGAATCCCTTCTGCCTCTTCTTTGGTTATCTTGTTTGTGGCAATGTCGAGTCCTGAAAGTGAGATTGCTCGATTTGAGCATAATCATTTCAGGGATGCAGTCAAAAGAGTAAGACATCGTGGGATGCTGCACAGGGTCCGTCAGTGAACGCAGTCCTGCCACTCTCCAGTTTATAGCATGGCTATCAGAGCGAGATTGTTCCCTTCATTAGAAACAAAGAAAAATCCATTCAAGAGAGATTTGTCTCACTCCCGAATATGACGATTTTCACAAAAGAAAACGTAGACGATAGTGGAAATAAAGACATAACGTGACTGAGCTTCAAGACAAACCGAACATACAGTCCTCATCATTGCGGACTGTCGGAGGGCGGCTGTGCAACGCGGTCCAAATGGGCGTTCGGCCTCGTTGCTCTACCAATGGCGATCGGGTAAAGATCGATTTAGGGAGGGAGCAACCAATGATGGAAACGCCGCAGGTGCGAGCCGCTGATTGCGACCCGACAATTGCAGGTGATGTAAAGTGTATACCTTCAAGGATGGTCCTTTCCATGTGTCGAGGTGAACTGGTTCGCACTTGCAAGAAGTGCCATTTATCCCGCTCAGCATGACAACAGTGCTGGAGAGGAATGTGCGGCACTTACGTCCAAACCAAGATCCCGTCGTGAACACAACCAGAAGTGAGGGGACGCCGACAATTAGCGCGTTTAGCTATGGGCAGCTGTACCAGCCGTCCACGCAAGGCAAGGACCATAGTCCAGAGACTAGTGTACGCTCTGAGTTCAAGCAGTCTGTAGACCAGTTAGAACGAGGAGTTCACAATACACAAGTCACGCATGCGCTGTACTGTTGCCCCTACGTGGGGCAACACGTTCATATTGACGTAGGGTTAAAACCGTCTTTAAAACTCATGCTAAGTTTGTTTCTTCCACAAGCTCATTGTTTCTTTCACAGCTGTATGTAAAGAAAGAATACATTCATAAACGTCTCAACTAGTGACTTGTTGAAGGCTTTTATGGCGCAGTTTGTCGACGGGGGGGGGGGGGGGGCATTTTGCTTTCCATAGATGTGTCGACCCATCTAGGCAGCCGTTTCTCGAGTTGACACGTTTTAGGATAGTGGCTAGACGATCTTACTTCAGCTTCACAAGAGTTCACAAGTTTTACCAGAGTGAGATTTGTAAACCGGAACTAGGGAAGCAATGATAATACAAAATGCCCCCCCCGTCGACAAACAGCGCCGGCTTTTATACCATGCTGACCACTTCTTCCGTGAAATTCCATTTAACACTTATAGACACATTACGGATTCGCTGTTCGTGTGCTTCTGGAGCCATCTATGAAATCCTAGATGCTGGCTGACCTGCTCATGAAGAAAAGGGCGGAGGAAATTGTTGAAGACCTCTCAACTGAGACCAGTACGTATTTCGAGAAGCGAAAAGCAGGTGCACGAGAGACCAGAGAGAAACAGAGAGACAAGCTGGACGTCTTACATAGAATGCGCGCGATGCATCATACCCTACACGTATTTATAGATACTTCCGCTTTATATAAGGAGAGACGGGACCGCTAGCATATATCGACCCATATGATTGAGGTAACTTCTCACTTGCTTTCTTATGTTCATGATTAGTGAACCGAGTTTCGGAGAGGCATTTACTGAACAAACTCATTCAAACACACGGCCACAGCCGCAACGCAGGTCCTCGAGTGCAGTGTACAGTTCGCACCAACTATCACTTACCCTTGGTCACGCTTGGAAAGTACATATGACATGTGCTCCTTATTCGTGCAAATTCTAGTGAAATTTCTTCACACTACCCACCTTTATAAATTTGCATCGAGTCGGCGCTTATCACTTCGCCATTGTACTTCTTCGCTATTGCCACACCGAGATCACTTTTACCAGTCCCAGTGCAGCCAATGACAAATATAACCTGAATATTTCACATTTTGTGCGCATTTTAACAAGCAAGTAGCCTAGTAGTACGGAAATCTACTCAAGAGTCAAAGATATCTTACTGGATCTTTCCGCGTCATCATCAACTTCGGGTACCTTAGGTTATGTAGCCAGGTAAACAGCCTCAGCATGCATGGGTCAAGCACAGAACTGCAAAACAGAAACAATTTCCGAAAAACGGTCCACGTCTGTACTGCACTAGGGTACGTGGAAGGAAATAAACTGAGATGCACTGATTTCTGTGAAAATTTGAAGTAGAATACAGAAAAGACTTTTGGACAAGACAAGGAATTTCATCGAAACAATTTATTATAAATCAATATAGCAAACTGAGAATGTTAACAGTTAACAACTACATGGATTACAGATCATTTCCTATCCTCAAAGAATTTTTTGACACGTTCCAGCGCTTTCGCTCTATGGCTTATCGTGTTTTTCGTCGCTTTGTCCATTTCAGCAAAGGTTTGCAGAAATCCCTCTGGCTAAAACGTTCACTTGAGAGTTATTACCAGCAAACCGTTACCCGTCCATAAGATGAAAATACCTGGAAACAAGGATCCCATCCAAAATCCGGAGGTCCACGTGGGCTCACTATATGTCCTGGACAGCGACCTGAAAGAGACCCAGTCCGCAAAAGAATTACCACGTCAAACGGTGTCTACGTTTCATCAATTTCCTGCCCGCTTATTTCTGTCTTTCACTCTGTTAGAAGGATTCCTTCGGTTGAAGAAGGATTCCTTCGGTTGATCATTTTGCTTTTCGTGGTCTTCCTTCTTCTCTCTACTTTGCCCCTTTTGTCGAAAAATGGTGGACTTCTTCCGAAAACAAGCCCTATTCCTTCAGCTGGCCCAGTGCTTCGCCAGAGCTCCAGGAAATTTGAGGATAGGCTGCCGGTATACATTCATATCTGCACATCGCATATGAATCGGTGTTTCGAGGTATTAAACGACTAGGAAAGTTTGAGCATCGATCCAGCGCTTGCCTACCTCAATGTAAGGCAGGGTTTTCAGCGACTATAGAAGTCAGAGCATGCTCAAAACGCTAAACCGATCCCTACTCTTTCCGTATACACAGGCATGCGCTCGAAACGATGATCGATGCCTAGACTTTATGATCGCACGAAGCGACGTACGCTTTAAACGCTGCCGCAAAGTACGAATTTACCATCTGCAGGCTGATCAAACTGATCCAAAGTAAACTTGCTATAATGCGCCAAGTCAACCCTAGAAAAAAAAGACATAGTTGCCGCGTCTGACCGAATCTCCTGACCGCCACCCCACAATTTAGAACGAACGCACAGAGAGACAGCTCCATAGTCAGAAACACACGTACACACAAACACAAACAGACTTTCATGTATGTGAAAGGGATTGGTGATTAAGCAACTGACCTCTAAATATGTGCACAGGTTGTCCTTTACCCTCAGTGAAAGCGAAAATACATTGTGCATAGGCCGACTTGTCATCATATCCGGCTGTAATATGTGCCTTTAGACAAAATCTCATTTCTTCTCAATAAATCTGCCTGATCTGGAATCAATAAATCTGCCTGCAATCCGCCCACTCATGAAGAAACAAACCCGTCGTACCGAGTCGCAGAGCGTATTCATACTTCGCGATCTGGCGGCCCTGACCATGCGATCGCTAGTGACCGATCGGACACGGTGGATGAGGATTGCGTGAAGCGCACGAAGCTTGCAATTGGTGTCAACGCTGGCTAGCGCCGATTGCGCGATCAGAGTGACCAAATCGCCGCCAGCGAGTTCGAAGCGAGCAAATTGCGAACTATGGGCGCGCTCATACATATTACATACGACTTCGGTTCAAGGTACCGCTCCAATGTTTGGGATAAACCTGAGGTCACAGTGTTGGATACTACCTATAGAAGGGTGCGACACGCTCAATCAAGCTACTGTCAACTATGCAATACAATCAAATTAACTACGCCATGATAGCCCGGTTAATTTGCACGCACTGTGTCGGGCACTTTGTCTACAGTAGTAGGATAGGTTACTAACCAAGCATCTGGTACAAACCAGCTGGACCAAGCTTCTTCAGAAACCATTTGACGTATACACCTGGCAGACCTTTGAATGCGTTGAAGCATAGACTTGTGTCTTCCACCTTCAAAAATTGAGCATCGGATCAGATATTCGTGAATTTCGATCTAACCAATGTTAACAGTTATTCCTATTTTTACAAATCACTTCTTGCTGAATCGTGGCCTCATTCCGAGTGGGTTGACATGACTACGAAAAAATATGGAGTAGTAAAGTTCTACGAGCGGAATTCGAAAACTAGGTGCGTGATGTTTTCCGATATACACGTAACAAGTGATATCCCCAAAACTCCCAAATGGTTTTTCAAGAGAATGGAGGAAGAGAATTCACGAAACGAGATAGATATCCATAAGTTAACTCCGAATTGAGGGCTCAGTTCGTCAACTTCGCGTATTTTCGAGTCAAACTTTGAGGAATCTCGGTCTGCATGAAATACCGCAAAATAATTGAAGAACTAAATCTCACCAGTATTGGCCCTTGCACATGTTCGGCTGCCTCTTTTGCCTTACGCTCCGCCACATAATCAGGTTCACCTTGATATTCATCGATGTCTACATCAACAGCACGAACCTACATTAAACGTATATATCACTGCAAGTTTGGAACTCTGGAGTGTAACGACTGCTGGACAGAATACCATCTGAAACAGCCTTCACAATTTGAACTGGCACTATTTACCCTTTACTGCCCCAGCCATCCGAAATCAGGCCAGTTCCTGACCGACTTTTTTCTCCGTGGGCAGAATTTGCTGAAAACTTGGCTCCAGGGGTAGTTCGACCCGCTGAACACGAATATCGCATCCGCTTGACCCGAAACCTCCTGGCGCCCGCGCCACGGGCGCCGGCGCCAAAATACTCGAAATCACCAAATTCGCTGAAAACTTGCTCCCAGGGGTAGTTTGACCCCCTGAACACGAATATCACATCCGCTCAACCCGAAACCTCCTGGCGCCCGCACCACGGGCACCGGCGCCAAAATACCCCAAATCATTGGCGCCTGTGGCGCGGGCGCCAGGAAGTTTCGGGCTGAGCGAATGTGATATTCGTATTCTGGAGGTCAAACTACCCCAGGAGACAACATTTGAGCAAAATCTGCCCACGGAGAAAAAAGTCGGTCAGGAACTGGCCTGATTTCGGATGACTGGGGCAGTAAAGGGTAAATAGTGCCTTTGAACTATATTCGGACAAAAGGAACCCTCTATACCCTCATCCACACTTTGCGTCGGCGTTTGAGCCCCTGTCAGCTTTTGAGCGTTTTAGTGTTTCCAGTGACTAGGAAAGAGTTGACCCAGCGTTCTGAGCGCCCGCCAACGTTTTCTCTCTAGTGGACACTATAAACGCTGGATCGACACCTATACGTTTAGTCGCTCAAAAAACTGACGTACTCAAATCCAGAACGCCCTCATACTTCACCTCAGCGCTCCAGAACGCCCTCATACTTCACCTCAGCGCACATTTTTGACAGCTGAGGATATTCTTAATTCGGAATCTTCTAGAGCTAAAACCATGAACATACTGAGCACCATGGGCTTAGCTTTGACTAATTCCACAAACTATCAATCACGCCAGTAATTGCTCTTTTACCCTGCCGAATGTCGCCCCCGTCACCCCCCCCCCATCCCTACCGCAAAGGTGTTCATTACGTAGAGATTAAGAGACCTGTTTTTACCGGGTAAGACCTCCAAAATAAAAACATGCATGTGAACTATTCATCATCAGTCCAGAATCTGCACCTCTCTTCGCGAAAATAAGTAGAGAGCGCCCGTTCTCCTCTCCCTCCCATCCTAAGTTTCCCTCACCTTTCTCCTATTGGAAGTTATGGTTACATCAGTTGTTCATCCATACCGTTCTCCTACTCATTCTTACATACCTTGTGCTCAGAAATCAGAAGTACAACTGGTTATGATACCAGTCTAACTTTGAAAAAAAAATGGTGAGATCGAAACATTTATAGATGAAATACTTCCATCTGTATTCAAAAATGATCAAAAATTCACTATTCACAGAGAATAGCTGGGACCCAGTTTCTCGAGCTGAACCGCAGCGAAAACAATGAAATGTAATTCACAGGAACAAAAATTCACAGGTCATAGAAATATCTAAAGGTACTGTACGGCCACGTTGACAACTGAAATTCCCATTTTTCTTCAAGCTGACTTGGACATAGGAAGAACAAATTGTGTAAAGGCGCCACAATATGTAGCGTACAACAGCATTTTGAGCGACTAGGAGCGACACCGCCGCTTTGTGAGCTTTCGCAGGCATTTTTTGCTCAGGCTCAAAGGTGCACGCGAAAACGCTCGAAGTAACGATAAGCGCTCAAAACGCCAGATTGATATCCATACTTCCCTAGTCGCTGGCGCTGGCATACGCTCGAAACGCTTAGAACGTTGGCGTGCGCTGACAAAAAGTATGAACGCAGTCTAGAGGCCTTTTACAGGGATCATATCGCCAAACATGATAATATAAAAACCTATCGAAAGTAAAAAGATGAGAAGTGGAAATAACCTCAATTCATTCGTCGAGAACACTCTCCTTCAAGAGAACCAATCTTTGAGCAAATTATTAACAACAGAATGATCATCGCTATAACCAACACTAGTTCTAACATTCAGTGTTTCATGAGGACTCCAATCACTAAATGACGTTTGGGCCTCTTCATCTTTAGTCGAAGAGAGTAGGGTACTTGAATGAGATGACTCGTCTTCAGAGTAATTCGAAGAGGCCCATTCTTCAAACAATGTCGGACTTCCGTTGGACTTATGCGGAGGAGGTGGAGTACAATCTAGAGTCCTCGAGTATGGCTCCCTACGGTTACGATCCGACCACTTTTGCGGTTTTGAGTCCTCGTGTGACCTCGATTCAGCACCTCTCAGAATAGCCGAAATGGTTCCTTCCTTCGTTGGATAGGAGGTCTGTTCAACCACCTGTCGTTTCGTACGGTCCCATGCGGAAATCGCGTTCGCATATCGTACCTTTTTCTCATAGTCACGATGGATTCGTACAGCACCACAACCCCGCTGTCTCTTCCTCGGTGGCAGTTGAAAAACTGGTGGAGATGGGACTTTTGCTCGAGACAAATTGCTGGTTGGCCGTCTGGACGCCTTCAAAATCTCACCAATGTCCGACCGGTTCGTCTGTTCACACTCTGACACCCGTCTTGCCGCTGACAATATCGAATGGGTAAGCTGTTGCCCTCTGGTCATTGGCGTAGTAATGGGAGCTTTGTCCGCGTACCTCACTTCCACATCGATATTATATCGTTCCTTCGCCACCGGTGCCATCAAATGAGGAATGGTTGCCATGAATCCAGAGAACAGCGATATATTCTCAGGCGTACATCGTTTTGGAAACTTCAACTTCACGGGATTGTAACCATTGGCCGAGGTCATCTGAAGGATAAACACTTTTCATGCACACTTTACTAACCTCAAATGACGACAGTATCGCTCTCACTTCCGCCAACTTTCCAGCATTCCCAGTTACGAAAGTTATTGTACGCGACATGACTAAATTATATTTTTACAAAAAATGACCACTTGAATCGTCATTCAACGAAACCCAGAAAGCGTAGCAGTAAAGGAGTCAGGTTCAACTTGTTCGCAAACCCTCGTTAACGCGCCGCCAGCTATCTACAGCCGGATTTTTTTGATGAATCATCCCGTTGGTGGGAATCTTTACTTTCATAGATACTAGGCTAAGAAGTCCACCAACAACTTCATCACCTCTTCACTAACCCGCCCGTAAGTGCGTCTAAGAGCGCGTTCAGACTTCGCGATCGCGCGATCCGGATCGCGCGATCACAGCGATCGCGCGATCCAAATCGTGCGATCCGGATCGCGCGATCGCGAAGTCTCTAAGACAAAAAATGGGTGAGGGGGTTAGGCTGCAACGCGTCGCAATGAACTCATTGATGCATACTTCTCGGACTGAAGGTAAAACGGGTGGCGTGGCTGGCAGCTGTCATACCGTAACTGGGACGCTGCTGGCCGTAATTGCCACCTCCACCGAGCCTCTGTAGCCGTCCTCTTGGTTGGGACAACTCGTCCACGCCACTTATCACCTTGATTCTCGTAATTGATACTCGTCCCTTGAGGTAATTTCCGACTTCTTTCGCCCAACCCTCGAATTGCGCACCCTAACTTTCTGCTACCATTTGTTTGGACAACAATTCGTTTCTCTTCATTGTATATTTTGGTCCTAGCTATGACGGATGATTACAAGGCTAGTTTCATTCACTGCATTATTCTTGTTTACAACTGCGGGGGCGCGATACTATACAGCGCGGTAAGTTTGTACATTGCTTAAAAACTTTGTTCCCATGCTGTTTGCTTGCTGGAAGAGCATTAGTTTCATGACCCCATTATAGGATCATGACATATTCTGCTTCTAGTGACGACATGACATATTTCACGTATTCACTAACGTAATTAGTACACAGTACGGTAACTTCAGTAGGCGAGAAAAATCATACACCGTAATCCAAAGGGGCCGTAAATAAATCTGGATGCACATCAAACACAGTATCTCACGACAACAGCGTCAAAATTGGCTGGGAACTTACGTGTTGCGATGCGAAGGTTATCCATAGGGTTAGAACGACTCCTGGGATTAGAACGATTGCATGGAGTAGTGTTCGTAGTGTATAGGCCGCGTTTGGATTGCTCCAATGCGTACGATTCATTTTCTATTTATTGACTTTTGTACTTGTATTATTAGGTTGTGCAGCTCTCGGAATTTCTTATTACATTGCAGTGGAGTTTTTTGCACATTACTTAGGCATCTTGTTGATGCGTTTTCCAAATGAAAGTGTTGCGAAACTTTCCTGAAAATCGATTAAACTTTTAGAATAAGATAGTTTTGCATGTGTTCTCTTCCACGGGCCCCGCATTCATTTGATGCCCCGCTTCATTCCAAGTTCGAGTAGTGGTTTAAATTGCTTTAACATGTTATATGGCTAATCAGTATTTAGCCTCCTTGTCGGTGGGTCTACCTTTTGCTTGTGTTTCTGATGCCTATTCCTGTTGATTACGTTGTGATCGAGGATGAGGCGAGTCATATGTTGTCTTAGAGAGAATAACAGTACGAGTGCGAGATCGATAGTCAGCCTCCTCTTGCGAATCTTATTACAAAACGGTCACTGAATCGCGTCAACAAGCCCTATTCACAGCTTCAAGAATGAGCTCGCAGTTGGAACCTGAATCTCTAGCCATTCTAGGAGCGGTGCTGAAATGTGGAGAAAAAGTTCTGCATTGTGCAGCAAAATTCATTCACTGATCTGTTTTTAAGTTTTTGTTGTGTTCATTCCGATGCAGTCGTGATGTTTTCTAGAAAGCCTAAACAGGCTCTTTCTTTTAATCGATGGAATGAAAGAAAAACCTACTTGAATGACTTGGTTTGGTTGCGGTGAGCCTGATTCATGTTTTTTTTTGCGTTTGATCGCTTTGATGCAAAAGTAAAATTAGCTAAAATCAACTTAGCCGTTTTTAATCTTTTCAGCCGGAATCGTAAAGCATTTTTTTGTATTATCTTTTTCTTACACATAATCCCTGTTTTATTTCGAGAAATAATGCTGCAATTCAGTTTCCTCATCTTACGGACCCTTGGTGATTGGGGGCGTCTGTCAGGCCAGTTGTTGTTTTAGCAACACTGTTGGTAAGCCGTTCTAAGTTTGTTTTGTTTGAACGATTTTTGGGTAGAAAACACGAGAATACAGGAAATATAATACAGTCTAATTATTTGCTGGCTTTAAAATACTGGTTTGAGAGCGGGGTGTTATGGCACCCGCCGTTATTTATTTCGGTTTTTTTAAAGCCGCACTGAAAGGCCCTGACAGTTTTTCGTATGGAGAGACGTTAATAGCCGAGTTTTTTTGTTTACGCAGACTCAACTGAATTACGGTATGAGCGAAAAATTTTTTTCAATAGGATTCGTCTATTAATCGAAAATGCGAAGCAAAATTCTGTACAAACCAACAATCGTACTTCGCACTTACTTCACAAACGCAATTTTGACGACCTAAGACCCAGCTACCACTATAATGTACAGTTGTCTTTTCTGCTTTACTTTAATTAACTGGAACTTTTCTGATGGGTTTTATCATAAGCGCATAAATGGTTTTGGGTTGATATAGAGTAACGTAAGCGATTTCAGATTTGTTCGTGTGTTATATACTTCCGAGGCTTTACGGGCACACCATTTCGGGCCGTGAAGTATGTCTGAGTGTGGTGCATCCAGATTTTACTTTACGGCTCCTGGTGGATATGGATTTTTCGGTTGTGTGCTGTCTACTGTGTAAATAAGTAACAGTGTTAAGTAATACAGGAAAAATGAATGTATGATGTTTCTATTTGTAGATCCAGAACAGTGGGGAACACGGAGTGTTGTATAAAGAAAAATTGTCAGGAACTGTTGAGGGCAAACCATGAGAAGGAGAAATGAGCTGTGTGAGAACCGAAAAGAAGATGTGTCATGCTCCTATAATGGTCATAGAACTATGCTCTTCCAGCAAGCAAACAGCATGAAATTGAGTATTCAAGCAACCGAAGAAAACTTACCAGTAGCAGAATAATAGTGGGGGTTCGCAATAGAGGATTGGGCGAAAGAAGTCGGAAATTAGCTCAAAAACGGACGAGTATGCGTAGTTACGTCATAAGTTCGCAATGCTTGGTGTCTTGCCAGTGTTGGTCAATCAGTTACGAGATTCACGGTGATAAGTGGCGTGGACGAGTTGTCCTATCCAAGAGAACGGCTGCAGGGGCTCGGTGGAGGTGGCAATTACGGCCAGCAGCGTCCTAGAAACAATATGACAGCTGGCGGGCACGCCATCCGACCGCCTCCCGGTAAAACCCCTAACTCTACCAAACCCCAGCTGATGATGATATTCCATGAATGCCTCTTTATTACACTGAAAAAAATCAAGACAGTTGATATTGTCGTGATTTGGCTGAGCGCTGTTAGCAGACTAGGAGCTAACCCGCAGTGTTTTCACTCCACGCAGGGTCAAGCATCACGTTGCGGAAAATTGGGGGTCCGGTACGACACCCCCCGTCCCCTAAAAAGTGGTTTCCGTACAACCCTCCCCCCACTCAGTGACCTGGAGTGTGTGGGGGAATCTGCTGTGCTCATCAGGCTATAGTTGTATATGTTGCCTGTAAGACGAATTTTACCGAATGGGTATTTGAGTATCTCGGAACATTCACCAAAAAATAGACTGAAGATTGAAAAGATTAGTTTCTGAGTAGTGCAATGCACACAGTGGAACTCCGAAAAAAAAATTGTAATGACACCTAAACGAAACAACATGAAGGCGACGCACTGGGTTACTGTGGCTGCGTCGCGTATTAAGATTCAGCCCTTTCCGTAGTATTTTTAAAGGGTATATCTTCATTCAGAAATGATCCTTCGCAAAGCGGTAAAGACGATTTAACTTGTATGGTCAGACTCTATACGAAATACACTATAGGTTCAACCAAGCTTGCAGGACGGCTTCTGGCCAGAAAATAACGCGGAGAACTTTCGGGCGAACGCGAGTTCTTCACCTTTCAATGGGAATAACTTTGTTTCTACATAAGATTTATACATAAGACTTATACATAGCGTGGATCTGCACGGGATTGGAAACCAGAGGATAGTTCCTTTCGAATAAGTGCCAAAACTTCGCTGTGACTCAATTGCACCAAAAATTCGCTTGTCGCGAAAAATCACAGCAATAACGCGGGGATACAACTTCGTTAAGGCATCACGCAGAAGGGAGTTCTACACGGCATTGAGGAGCAGATGGATTTCTCTATCCAATGAATGAAAGAGATTAGCTGTAGCTCGATTATAGCGAAAATTCACCTGTCGCGGATTCCCCATCAAAAGTTGTTTTCAGCTGTAGCATGAAAATTTCCTCCATACAAAGCTCTTATTTCCATCAAAAAAGTTCGGCAGGCATCCCGTACTTCTACTTCTCACGAAATGAATGGATGCGTCATGTACTCGACTTCCTTTCCGCACGCATCACCCCTCTTACAAGCTACGTCTCTGCTGTGTTCAGTACTGGTCTCTGCAAATACGACCCCCCATCCCGAAGAGGCCGAAAACGACTCCCCTGTTCTGATTCCGCGACGCATGCTTGACCCTGCTCCATGCCTCGTACACCGCCCCATCGGATTACGACAATAGTATCAACTATATTACTATTACATCAGCTTGAACAGCTGCGACTGTACGCGCTCCAATCTTCCGTAATCCAACTTCCAAATCTTTGGGTAGAAATTAAGCAAGATTTCCCATTTTTTCGCTTCAAATACTCTCGACTTCGCCGCGGATGGCGGGGCGTGTCAGTAAATATGAGTAAGCCACGGCGCTAAACCCATTTTCTGTCAGTTTGCAAAGCAGATACGAACGATATGATACAATCTTGCCATTTGCTCGCTTCACCAACTGTTGGGAACAGGCTTGGCACCGTGCCAAACTCATCCCGCCTGACACGTCCCTTCGCCCGCGGCCAGCTACACTACACATACCACCAACCGCCATTCCAAGGTGCAATCCCCCCTCCCTCATGTATTGGAACTCACTGGATTCTCCCACACATCCTTTCATACAATTAAGTACGACGCTCGAAACGCTGTTCAGATCAATACAGTGGAAGCTTTAGAAGAACTTTATCAAACAAATGACCGCAGTTTCATTACCACGATGTGTCACAAGCCCATAGATATCTGATGACCAGACGGAAATCATCACTTGGGGGAAACTCATGTGTCTAACTACTCGTTGATTTTGATCGAACTGCAAAACTCGCAGACCATTCCTATTTAATTGACTAGCAATGCATGAATGCAACGAGGTAAATATGATAAGCGCATCGCTTCATGCGAAGGAAGTGCTATCAAAACAATGTGCTTCTAGTTTTCTCCACAAATGTAGTCGTGGGAGGCAGTGAGAATACAAAGCGCTACGGTAAGAACGCTCCAATCCTGTGGACGTGAGCGCAGCCGCAGAAAGGAATCGACTGGCGCCGACCGCCGCTGATAAAGTATAGAATCATGGGAGGGCAGGCACTGCCGTCACACAGTCTGGTATTCTTCCATTCCTCTATCTATCAAATTCCCGGCGGCCATTGCTGATCGATACCAGACTGCGTGATTAGGCAACGCGTACCCTATTGTTCCCCATACACTCAATACATAAGCAGCCCACGCCGATCGATTCCCGTTTGCGGCTGCGTTCGCGTCTATGGATCGGAGCGCTGTGCAACTGAAGAGCGTCGACGCGCATTAAAACACGTTACGGCGCGTCGACGCCGTCACTGCGAAATTTAGACGTTGCCCAAGTTACAGTTCCGGACGAACATAAAAGGGGTATTCCCTTTTTTGTGCAATGCACCTTCCCATTACAATTGCCCCGTTTTTTTACGCATTACAACGGCAGTTACTCCGTATGTTCCTCTATTTCTGATTCTGAAAAAGCACACTTTCTCCGAAATACGAGAACACTATCGAATGAATTCTCA
>MU946089.1:0-11595 GCA_036418165.1 Cooperia oncophora
CAGATCGCTGAGGAAGGTGCTAGGCACCGAAATATTCGAAGGAAGTATTAGAAACAATAAAAAATTTTTGCAAGAACTTTTGGATTCTTTTGATCTTTTGAGTTTTTTGCAATAAATTTTGGCGCCTCTTTTATGTGTTTCATATTCAGATTGCAATGAGGCTCCGGGACAGCACAATATTGAGTCAAGCTGTCTGTTGTAGTGTTAGACTACACCAACAGAGATTTAATCTCTATCCGAAATATTTCAGTTGAAGCTCCTGAAAACCAACCTAGTATTCCCTTCGATGCTAGAATAGGACGATCCCGAGTGTCAAACCCGATGGCATTTTCCATTGAGAATTTCGTAGTGTGACCGGCATGCTCACGAACGAGAAATGCTGCATCATCAGTAGCCCGTAGAGTTCTCCACAACTGAATTTCACCAGTGCCTCATGATGGCGATCAAAATATGTATGAAAATGTAGTCAATGAGTTGAAACTAGTAACTACCGTGTTGAACTTGATTTGATGCAAAATATTCTTCGAGATTCTTCCATTGTAAC
This sequence comes from Cooperia oncophora, assembly GCA_036418165.1. NCBI lineage: Eukaryota > Metazoa > Nematoda > Chromadorea > Rhabditida > Trichostrongylidae > Cooperia > Cooperia oncophora. The sequence continues at coordinate 545 of MU946089.1, forward strand.
CGAAAATTATGGCGTTTTCCTCACAATTAGAATGATTCCACGGCAAATATGAAATCGCTCTGAAAGCGCGCGTGATTCCCTCAAGTTATTAGTAAGCGGAGGACGTCACACACCAACCTGAACAGACTAGCTGTGACATTTGAGTACTTTTGCCAACCGAGGAATGGTTTCGCGAAGGACAGGTTGAAACTGTGATCTCCCTGAAGACCAATCCAAAACACTCATGCTTTCCAGCAGTCAAAGACATATCAGCATCGCCATTTCTGATGCCGCTTTTAATCACCAAACTAAACGACCTAGAAATGTTAGAGAGCTAATCACTGAGCCCATCCTGTTCTATGAGATTAATTGGAGAAATAATTACAGTAGTAAAGTTGGAACAGTTTGTTCATAAAACCATAACAGAACTAACAAATAAAACAACTGCTTTCCAATTGCATTTTCTTGAATAATTCAAATGGGTTGCAGATCAGCCGCTATGCAGTCTTTCCGCATCAGTCAGCTTGGTTTTCGCCTATGGATTTACTCTCGAAATGACTCACGAACTCAAAACAGCGAGCTAGTTCTTATATAAACAAGCTGCTATGTGAATAATACTGCGGCAAAGCGATTTTCTCATTTCAATGTAACGTTTCAACAACTGGGTCAAAGCTTGCTGTCTCACCTTTGGTTCCTTAACTACAAAATTGACAATATAACCATTACTAGATGGTGCAACGTCAATCAGTGGAACAGCACTTTCCATCAATCCAACTTCCTGAAAATGAACATATTGAGATAGCAAACTTACAAAGCCATTACTGCTCCTACTGAAACTTCACCTGGAAATGTTTTGCCGCAAGATGAGAGTTATGAACGAGTTCATCAAGCGTCGAACTTCTATACAGTTCAGAAACCTGAAATGCGAATTCTATAACATAAAAGGAGGATCTCACAGATCAATCATGTTTAGGTCATAACTATACAGCGTTCAGACTTCGCGATGACGCGCAGTAGCGCGCCATAACGCGCGTCGACGCGCGACAACGCGCTACAATCCTAGACGCGAACGCAGCCGCAGACAGGAATCGATCAGCGCCGGACGGCGGAACAGAAGGGTATGCGCATTACGTATGTTACGTAATGCGTCACCCTTCTGTTGGGCTATCGATCGGCGCCGACTGCTCTTAGAGAGTGTAAAAGAATGGTAAAGTGCCGGATTATGAGAAGGCAGTGCCTCCTTCTTGTTACTATACTCTCTCGAAACATAAGCGGCCGGACCCGATCGATTCGTGGTTGCATTAGCGTCTATACTCTTGGGGTGCTGTTGCAATAGTAGCGCGTGGTCGCGCGTCAACGCAAAGTCTAAACGCTGCCTAACGCTCATATCTTTGAGCAAGTCCGTGTATGCAATAGAACATAGAACTGGCTTCAAAGAAGACCGAGCGCAAAACTAATCTACAATTCAAGGCAGTTTTTCTTTCGGCTTCGAAATAATTTCTAATAAATTGGGCCAGTGGATATTTGTATGAGCTTGTAGTGTTGAAGAGCAATGAACTTCAGACCCTGAGACTCCACTGCCTTCCGCCTCCCCCTCCCCAAATGTTTGTTTTCACCTATCGGAAGAATGTTTCCTGTTTTTAGTACTTTATTGCTCTCATGATGTAACCTTGAAGCCGATGACAAGTCGCCGAATCATAAATGACCGACGCAGGAGGGGAAACTGCTTCGAAATAGCTACAAACTAGAACAATGTACTCTTCTACCAAGAGATAGCTGCTGAAAGCCAGAATGCGACAAACTAGGAGCAGGAAAAACGTACCTCTTTCACTAAAGCATCGTTTTTGGTGATTCGAATCCCATGGAACTGTACCGCTTCGACAACTGTTGGGGCGTCTCCTGCCCGGCCCAGAAGCACCGACGCCTAAATTCTATGCCTGTTCGCAAACACAGATTCGGATATGAATGAAAAGCGGCACCCTCACCTCCAAGTACAGCCCCTTCCATGTGCCAAATGACTGAGTCCTCAGCAGCAGTAAAGCGCCACTTTACCCACTCATCAGAGCCCACTAAAACAAGGGTAGAACTCAGTGAGCCCGAATGCCTTCTCCATACTCCTCGCGCTTATACTCAATGTGCAGCGCTTGCGTCAATGCCAAGATCTCGCGGCGAAACATACACCCGGTGGGAGAAAACAATCAGAAAAGAGAGGGAGCCGGCAAGAAGGCCGTTCAGCTATGATCACGCGTGTGGACGGCCATGCGACAGGGGCAGAGCACGGGAGACTGCAGCCAGGTTACAATACCCTCCAACTCCGTTACAGTGCACTTTGGACCGGAGAAAGTGACCGCGCTTTGCAGCTGGCGAACCAATCACCTAAAACGTTGTACCAGACCAAGATCTGAGGAGGTGAGGTACATTCCTTAGAATGCATTCGTCAAATGCTGGTGGTGTTCAAAAGTTTCTGAAGAAAACGTGAAGAGGGAATCAAAAACCCAAAGGACAATGAAGTGTGCAAAGAATCAAGATACACCTCGCCGGTTTCTGTTATCACACAAATTCTACCGTTTTTTGGTCATACTGTGACCTCTACCCTTGTTGAGGTGCAACTGTGACCTTCTGAGCCACTGGAAGCTGCAGCTTCAACTAAGCGATACTTGCGATGAAACAGATGCGTAAACTCAGTATACTCGACGCGAACAATGTGAAGCAAAGAAATTTTAATTTCATCGTCGTCCGTCGAAAAACAAAAAAAAAAAAAAACGCACCTCGTGAAATGTTTGGTCACCATATATTCCAGATCTCAGGCTAGTAAATTAAAAAAAATTATCTGAAAAGAAAGCACCATTCAAGGGGTACCACTTAACCGTTTCCACTAACTGTATCAATCGTTTCAACGCTGAATTCAATGCGAGAGGTTAGCTGGAATTTTTATTTCAACAGTTCAACATTGTAACAACATCAACGTAATCAATATTTCAACAAGACATAAGCGAATGAACGAAACAGCATAAATAATTCTGCAAAACACCGGAATCGCTTCAACAATGTAATCGAAAAAAACTCTGCACATTTCACTCTTGAGTTTCGCCTGCGTTTAGCCATGGATAAATCGGACTACCCACGAAGAACATTGGCATCTTCAGCATTTTCTTGCTCCACACCTCCAAGATGAATACGTTCTCTGATTGGCGGGTCTAACGTAGGGTGTACGCTCAACACCTCCATTTTCTCGGAAACCTAGAATGAAATTTAGGGGTAACTGCGCTTCTTTCAAGAAAATCGTAACAAAAAAATCCTTCTTAAAACGAACCTCACTCACTTTCTTATGCTCGTCTGCTCTGTCCAACTTAGATTTACTCGCTAAAACACGGATGTACATCGGGACGTATTCATTCTTATATTGCTCCACGCATTCGCCAACCGCTTTCATAAACTCGTCCATGCCCTCACCAGTTGCCGAAGAAATCGAAACTGTAAATGCCGTATAATACAGCTCCTCAGCCACTTTACGAAGGAGAAACAGAAAACAAATTTCACTCAAAGCTGAGTTTGTAGTTCGATATACGAAGAGTTTGTTTCCGGATCATATAATAGATATGATTCAGACGGGGAAACTGTCAAAAAACTGGCCCTCCGCTTTTACTCTCTTTGCCTTTTTAGAATCAGATAAGTTGTGAGTGAAAACTTAATGTTTCTCCAAAACGACGTCTGGAATCAGTTCAGCGTCGACGTGCGAAGCTCACCACAGCGGAGGGGGTGGAGTGGCCTATTTGACCTCAGGAGGAATTTTTTCGTTGTTGAGTTTTACCGTTCACGGGCGTTATACCGCCTCCCCCCCCCCCCCCCCGTTCTCCCTATTTAATGATTGCCGACGCGAACACCTAAACTGATACGTGACCGAAGGTGTCCATACCCTTTTCCCACCTCGCTCAGTGCGTAAAGGTTCTGCACAGCTGGGTGAACAGTAGCGGGGAAGGTGGGGGGGGGGCTTAACTGAAGCGCGCCACGTCATCCATCCCGGATGATTTATGCAGTCTAGTATGGCTAGAAACCAACTCAGGCATGCCAGGCATGCTGGAAATTCCGAGTAAGCTTGGTTGAGAATGGGGAATTGAATTGGACAATGCTTATGTTCGTACCAGTACTTCTCAATAGTCTAACCGTATTCTATGATTTATTATTCATCCACTTAATATAATTCTTTTAGCACAAGTTCGGACTTGGACCTTGAGGCCAAACTGGTTCAAAATTGATGACTCCGAGTCGATGATTTCCGTCCTTCGTCACTATCTGATAAGCACATTGGGAGGACAACGATTTCTCGGCTTCGTCTAGACACCTACGAAGATTCTGAAGGTGGGTTACTCTTTGTTGTATACCTCTGAATCTTCTCAACTGTTCGATTTTCTTCTAAATACCTCCATGTTTTTCCTTCATAAGGATGTTCTATGGAATATGTGCTACAGAAGTAATCGAACAAAATGCTGTTCACACTCTAGTTCAACAAAAATACACTGCTCCTCTACACTCCTGAATAAAAATTCCTCCAACACCAGAGACAATGAGCGGCTGAGATCGTTCATGTAAGAACTTCGATTCTCCTCCAAAGCTTGATCGAAACGCTCGAAATCCCGCATCCAACTCCTTGCGAATGCAGGTGAGACTATATCCGCCTGTGAAAACATTTTGGATTTATGTTGGTTAAATCCGGAGATCAAAAATTCAAAGTATATCAAATATTAGAGGAGTACAAAATGTTGTATAAAATAGGTTAGCGACCAGCTGCATGTGGCGTGTTGAAGATATTCCAGGTGAAGCAATCCAGATAACAGAATGTTTCTTTCACGACAATACTTGCAAGTGCAGGCACAATTGGGTCTGGAGGGGGAAAAAGGTGCTCACCTATGTATATCTCTTCAAAAAGGGACCTGGTAGGTAATATGAACCAACAAAAGGAACTAGCAAAAGAAAATGCCCCTTGACAAGACGAACAGCGCCCAGAATGTGTTCATATGCTTGAGCAGCAAAGCGATGATTTGCACTGCACGTTAAATGGTGCGAGCGGAGTCAGATTAGGTCCCCGTAAATGAAAAATCTAAACACAACGCACCAATACCCGATCAGTATTATACAACAAACGCAATAAAAATAATTAAAAGCAATAAAAACCCACCTTATTAAACGCAACAATGAAAGGAAGTTTTGTCCGGTACAGAATGGAGCACGCATAAAGCATATTTGACATGAAAGTCGTCGGATTCGTTGCACGTGCTGAGTCGACACATAAGGACGGACTATCTTGAAATAGGATTTCGATACAAGGAGGTATTTTACAAAACTGACGAAAGGTGCTAACACATGTCTGTTTCAAAACTAGCTCCAGCTGATCGGTGCCCCGAAAGCGCCCAAGGGACGCCCAAGCAGCGCTGGCTCGATACGTTGCATACAGACTTGAAAGTAGCTGGAATCTACCCTGACCAAGCATTTAATTGGGAGAAATGGCGTCATCACATATAAAAAGCGAACTCTGCCACCAAGCGGGACAAATGCTGAAGGAAGAGTAGAAGAAGAAGAAGAAGGCGAAGAAGAAGAAGACAAAACTGACTGACAAAACTATTCGGAAAGCTGCCAAGTGACCGTATTACTACTAACGAGCGTAAACAGAAGCGGTCTTTAGATTACCCGAAACGACAGACCGTGTCCTAAAATTTTCAACAAGTGAGGACCGTGCCTAAATAATAATCTATGACCCATTCGACAACATGTGGTTCGAACGCATCGGAGAAGCCCATTGGCAGCGCCTGTGTCCCTTTCCTAACTAAGACTTGGGCTGTGTTCACAGCCTCGCGCTCCTGTTTGGTAACTCAGGTATTCGAGATATTGCGTGACGAGGAAAGTGTAGGTTCGATCTGGGGATTACGGACATTGAGCATCGACCGGCTTTGGAAGACTTCGACAATCACATATGCCAGGCCTGAATGCGATATTGATTCGCGATTTACGATCGCGACTTTAGCTAGAAACGCGAGTCGCCTCAGTGACAAAGTATGAATGCGGCCTCAAGCTAAGTGGAGACTGTCTTCTCAGCGATACTATCCCACGGTGTCTTCAGCCGTCTGCGATCAATTGCAAGCCTGAGCCTTGGATAGCGGAAGGGACGCTGCCGTTCGGTCGTCCATCCCTCCCACAACCCCTCCCCCGTCCCAAATACGTTAGCACTGCATTCAGAACTCACTGTTGGGTGACTACTCGCTAACGAATCTGTGATGATAGAACCACTCGCACTCCATGTGAACGCCTCAATCTGACCCGGAGTGTCGATTAAACATACACTATACTGACTTGCACGCTGACGAATCATGGCTAGGACCTAAAATCAGTTGAAAAACTGTGGCGCTCCGGTTAAACATCGAAAAACCCTCACCTGATCGAATTTAGTGCACATCAAATTCAAACTCGTTATAATCGCTCCATTAGGTCCCAAACCGTAATCCTTCATTACTTGTTTATACTTCACTGTATCGCGAATGTCGATGTTCACCGGATAAGGGACCTTAACAGCCATCAGGAGTGTTTAGCAGAATCTATATAAAAAAAGAAAACATTTCGTAGACGAACATTAGCAGTTGCCGGATCAAGATTGATCACATACGGTGGCGTCTTTCTCGCGTGTAAGTAGGCAGTGAGTCTCTGCAAAGATACTTGATTTACTCTAAAAAGAACTAAAAGTTGCAAGCAGCTTCACAAAATTGAAGTGCTTGCAATTTTTTTGGCTGGACATTACCTGCACAAATGATGTTTTTCCGGAGCCAGCCATACCAAGAACGAGTATGGACGGCGGTATATTGACGTCTGGTTGGGAAGATGAAGATGAAGCATCAGCTGAGCTCGGTGGACCGGTGTCTTCCATCCCGAGCACCTAAATTTCCCAGATGCTGTGAAAGTAGTCAGACATGGACCTGCACCATACTAACAGCAACCTCAGTCTCATATTCGCGCATGTATTTTTCCGAGAAAATCCTGGTGGCATAAATGCCACGAACCCTTCATACGATTTTAGTACTGAATTCTCAAACCTTACCACTAGAAGCGCGGAAATCTTCACACTGAAAAGGGATCACGTGAATGTTCAATTCTCTTGAAAAAGGTAAAACTCAAGCTCACTCACTATTCACGGCAAGACAAGAGCACTTACCAGAATGCAGAAGCACAGTCAGACGGCGCCAGACTAGCGCTTGGAATGCGATCCCATTACTTCGTCTACCTAGCGCATCAACTCGGATTCGCCGTTCACATTCCAATTAGGGTCAGGCGCGCGACTTGTTCTATGTCCATTCGACCCAAAGTAATTACGCGATTAATCACTACTGGTGAAAGCACACCGCACGATCATCTGGGATAGGACCATTTCCACATGCAACGTAAGAAGGTCCCAAGCCACAGAAGGGAATTTTCGTCACTCGAAAGTCGAAAGGAAGGTTAAGAATTATTGCGTTTGTTTGGTGACTTTTGCTATCCCCCTTGCGCTGGTTATCTGCGCCTCTCATCTGAGGATAGTTGCACGCAGTAACCGCTGGTTCGTATCAGGCGTATCGCAATGGTAGGAGAATACTAGAACCTTAAGTAATCCATAGAGCCTCTAGCCTTCTTGTGACGAGCTTCCGGTAAGGAAAGTGGTACACTTCTGTAGCTGCGGAATGGCCATCTTACTAGTGGAAGAACCACCTCCTATGCAATCGTGAAACGTGTCTTTAGGTTCTGTCAAAGATCACGCGACAACCATCGAAATTCAAAGCGTTCGCATCATCGGTGACCATAAGTTAGCGATATCTTACTGGACACTTACTTTACAATAATAGGAAATCGGAACATCGGTATGTAAGCGAATAAGCACTTAATGATCGTTTCTGAGCTTCCAAAACCTTTTTAATAATTTTTTTATTGAATCGATGTACAATCACCGGTTTATCGAGTTACACAACGACATTACTCGACCAGAACACAACAACCTTGCTAAACAAAGAAACAGACATTCAAACAAGTGGCTTGATCGACGAAATTACAGGTAACATTCACTCGTTGCGTTCAAAGACTCACTAACATTCACACAGGAATATGGCTTCAAAATAAGAGCAGAGGGGAAACAAATTGGGCTTTTTTTCAATTCCTGATATGGTATTTCGAAAAGAATGTACAGAACTCTACATCAGCAGTACATAAAAAAATCATATGATTTTAGCTAACATTTGCTGCTAACATTCAACGCATAAGTAAGCTTACTATACATACTTTATCATGATACAGCAATGATTTAACCCAAGAAATGTTGGTGGAGCTATCATGAAAAACTTCTAAACTGTCTAAAGAAGATATTATTCAACTGAATTGAGAACACAACCGTAAAAACTGAGTAAGCTAATCACCAGTCATACCTCAACAACTCCACTCATAATCGTCTGTATTTAGGTCATGACTACTGGACATTAGACTCTAGAACCCTGCACTTTGTAAGTTCCAATCAGATTACAGAATTGGTTAAAATGATACAATCACCTGAGCAACCTACTAAGGAGGTCGTCATACAATAGGCACCATCGAGGATAATGATTTCTATAGGCAGGATCAACATACAATTTCACATAGAACCGTCACGCTATACATGTTTTACCCCGCTTACCGAAGGAAGTGATGGGGACGAACGCGGAGCTGGATCATCGGGCACGGAATTCGACGATGACCTCGACGACATCGTTGGAAAACCAAACTGAAATGGAGCAGTTTAAAGGCAGGTCCTGTGCTCGAGCAACTTGTAGGCGTCCTTCTTTGTACAAGCAGTAGATTATCCCAATTTCGCAGCTCCACAGTAAGTAACGAAGACGCTTTAACACTCATAAGTGGCGGTTCTGACGCCTCCCCAGTTGTTCCGCTCACCGAGAAGACCAGCTCCGGAGAACTCGTCTCTCCCAGAGAGGCTACCTGGTCTTTACAAAAGCTGTTCTCCATAGTCTTTTTTCCGCTTTTTACTTCACTGAATAGTTACTTAGCGAATATGGGTTTGTAACTGAGCGCCACTATCCACAATATAGAACCGCGGAGTTTGTCTACAAAGAAGCGTCCCTTGATCCGCATAGCTGATTGACGCCAAAAAGCTACTTCGAGTCAACTATCCAGGAATGCTAGTTTGGCGGGATGCTGCGCCTCGGAAATGTGAAAAACGGTGACGTAAGATAGGATAAAGCACCAATACTCGCCAATTCACTTGAAAGCAACTTTTTTCATAACAACGGAGTTACCTTTCTCACGCTCCCTGGAGCACATCCCTTAACTATTCGGAATGGATTCGATCGAGGAGACTGTGTTCCTATTCGAGGTACACCGAGTAGATCACATATCGCCTGCAGTTTCAATCCTCGTGCTGTTTGGCGCCCCTGTAAGGTCATTTAACGGGTTTAGATGACGAATGACTCAAGAATTTTACCTTGGTCAAACGTTGTTTCGCTGCCATACATCTTATATGATCGTCAAAAACGAAACGAGCAGTGAGGAGTGCTTGACGTTTCTGCAAATGAACTAAATGAGATAGAAGACACCGCCACTCCATGAGGTTTGCAGCGACATACAGCAAAGAGACGCTGTTCGACTAATAGGGGGAGGGAGGAGAGGGGGCGTTTTGCGCTTTCGCTGGCTCCTTTCGCTACTTCATGCTAACTGACACGACTCACTTTAGTGAAATTTGTAAACTACTGTGAAACGGTACAAAAGAACCACTTTGGTTACACGAATATGCAGGTCTACGGAAGGTGACCTGAGCACCATTCGGTGACTCTACCAACCCAAACTCTGCCATTGACTCAAGTAAATCTAAGATATCAAGAAAAGAATACCCTTTGACGATTCGGCTGTCCCTCAACAACTACATGAAGAGATTTACTATCCGATGGGTCACCACTGATTTGTGTATCCTAAATGGGAGAATTTGTAGAAGACAGAGAACATAGAACATCATAACGGTTTCTTGCTACCTGTAGTAATCCTACGAATCGTACGATTGCCCATCCAGCTTTTCGTGTATCCGGCTCTACCAGTATAAGCTGTAGCCGATCGGTTACCAGAAATCGTGAGAGGCGTTCATTTTTGTTCAATACCACCACACAAGACAACAGATCAGAGTTGTCTATAAACGACCATTATTAGTTTCTTCATCGACCACCAAATAGCAAAAATCATGCATTTATCCAATCACGTCACCGTTAGTGCAAGCCGCGACACACACACGAGCAAAAACACAACAAACCCATATAAAGATCTTGAGGGTCACCAAACCCACTCAGATTGATGCAATCGCCGACTTCCACTGCAGAGTTATTCCCGACTTGAAGTGGTAGCTCAGTTTCAGCGTCTCCCGACATATCTTTGGATAGCTTCCGAATATGAAAGTAGAACTGGATAATCTGAAACACAGTATGCTTTTTACAACAAAGTAGTGGTATTCACCAATTCTAATGTAAATATTTAATCGAGCATATACCGTTCGAATCCTCTCTTCAAACCCACTAGGAAGCCTCTTATGCAATGCCAAACCAGACATTGCGGTGTTACATGGAGGTAGCAGCATCTCGAATCCTATTGTTTCCAATTTGATGTGATTCACCTAAATAAGGAGATTGAGCGCAACAGTAACAGAGGTCCGCAGTCCATGGGCACCCATACCTTAGCTCACTCCCTCTTATAAGACTTCTTGTAGATCATGACATCCTAGGAGCGCGTTTATACTTTGTGGTAGCGTTCTGAGCGTCTGTCCGCGTTTTGAGCCTTTTTAGCGCTTTGAGCTATTGGGAAACTGAAGGGCATCGATCTAGCGTTTTGAGCGTCAGCCAGCGTTTTCAGCCATAATCGATACCTACACTTTATTAGTCGCTCAAAACGCTCAGAACGATGTATCGAAACTATACTTTTCTAGTCACTCAAAACACTGAATCGATACCTAAAAGCACTCAAAACGCTGTCGCAAAGTATGAACGCATTTTAACGCGGCATCGCGCTCAAGCCACTTCCTAGCTTATTGACTC
>MU946097.1:0-12205 GCA_036418165.1 Cooperia oncophora
TGACCCTGTAATTGCTTGAGGCTAAAGGGGTCATATTCAGTGTGAGTAGTGTTACGTTCCTTTTAATATTTTCTCTCTACAGAAGAATCACTCGGCAGCTTTCCTTCCACATTTCACCTCCAACGCCTACGCTCACTATCGCGCACCTCGTCTTTAAGAAAGGCCTTCCCGGGATTATATGAAGCACATTTACAGTGAAGAGAACGGCTATTGTAACCAGATGAAGTCGATTCCAAAGGAGAAGGTAAATTGCCGACCTAAGCGTAGGATGCAAACGTAAACTCTCATCCACTCAAGAATGCTCACTTCATCTGTTGTGTACAGCATCAGTTCAAGCATAATGTGAAGTCCGATCGCTGTTGAATTGAAAAAGTGATGAGGTTTGACGCTAGCACGTGCAACCGGGTTAATTTCCCTATTGAAAATGAGTTATTTGATTTTTGATGTGCGAGAACGAGCTCTTAAATCAAGCTCGACTCATGCTCCGCCCCCCAGCTCTTGAAGCTAATGGCGCGTGACGATCAGAATTAGGAATCTCACCATATTTTCTTCTTCAATAGAAGACAATTACTATCTATACAAACCCTTAAGGATGGGTGAAGCGGTAATGTTGGGCCGATAGGGTAAGGCAACAATCACTCTCAAACACACGCTCAAAAAGCTCAAAACGGTGAGGCGAAGTATGAGCGCAGCCTTAGAATTGTCCCACTTTAGCAGCTCCACAAGGAGAACGTGACCGTTCGTGGCTCCGTGCAGCTCCACAACGGAGAACCTCGTGGTTAGTCAGCCGAACGAACGTGACCGTTCGTTCGGCTGACTAACCACGAAGTTCTCCTTGTGGAGCTGCTAAAGTGGGACAATTCAGGGTACCTCCCACTCTTCAGTACCCTGAAGTGGTACAGCAGGGTACTGAAGAGTGGGAGGTACCTCGATTGGTGCTTGCCGGTGGCATGACCTCAGTCAATTCGTGAAAATTTTAAACAAATGAGCAAACCGTACCAGCCAAGCAATATACGCATACCCCCCCCCATTTGAAGATGCTCCTCTGGTAAAAGAATAATAAATTTATAAGAAGATATGAGGTGATCGAGTCTCAGGGTGATGTAAAGCAGTCCGTGGTTGGTATCTGGCTCACGAATTGGTCGGCTATTGATGTACTGATGAGATGAAATGATTTGGTCCATGGCACACTCACCTTCTCTGAAACTATCACAGTGCTTCATAGGTGGAGCATGGAGGGGAGGAGGTAGCTTAATGGCAGAGAGCCACCATACCAGGTGTGTGGTCCGTGGTTCAAATTCCAAAGTTCGAGCCAGCAGACCGTTCTATTTTTTTGGAACCGGTGAAGTGGTACTATACTCGTCTGGGGTGCACAACAACACTGACTTGTACATCGGCTGGCTCCCGCAAGCCATTGTATAAGCCACATCGCAAGTAAGCCACTGAATCTGAATGGGAGTAGAACATGCATCACTTTCCAATGCAGTGCTTCCCATTCTTCTCATAGACACCGAGATTTCCGAGGAATAGTGATTCCCCGTCCGAAACGAGCTAGTACCTTTGAAGACAATTTCTTTTCTCCGCTAAAAAGTACCCAAGGACGAGGCAGCATCCCGGTGAACCCCGATGTCCCACTTCATACCCCGCCTCGCGCTACCTCTCGAAGGCACACTCCTAATCGTAGCCGAAAGCGCTACGTGTCTGCGCCCTCCCACTTCTGGTTGTTCTCTACCGCTTGAGTGTGTGTTTCGCTGCGGGCCTTGTACGCAAGTGCTGTGCATTGGGATAGCACGGGCGGAGTTTAGAAACAGCACCCGGGCCTCACTACCCTACACGGTACACTTTTGAGTCCGGAAAGTGGCAGGCTATTGCAGCTGTGGACCCATGCAACTCGCTCATGATGGGCTGTCTTCAGAGGTGAATGTACAATTTGTCTTCGAGGGGAAGACATTGCGTTGTCCCATAAGGTTCAGTACTTTTTGCAAAACTCTTTTGACCCATTCCTCAGCCCATCCACGCGCTATTAATTAATAATTGCCCCTCCAGTCCCCACGTTCCCTTTCGCAGAATGTAGAAAGAGACAATTCACGCGCGAACAATCCAGCAAATACCCGTCTTCCTATCTACAAAAGTGACATCAAGATCAGAATCCCATATACAATTCTTGCTTTATGTAATAAATAGCAAACGTTTTCAAAATAGCTCAATCCTTGTATGCTTATTATATTAATGCATTAATCGTATTATACAATTCTTCTCAGAGAACAGTTACCATCAACATATTCGCCTCTTTCATCTATGACTTGTCGAATACGGAAAATCATTTTTTCGTTTGCAGGGACTTCCTGCGTTCCACTTATTGTCAGAACAAACAATTGCGGTGCTTTCCAAGCCTTCCAGGAATGGTTTTACATTTTCTAGGAAAACAAGAAAACAGATGGCAGTAAGGGTGGGCCAAAGCAAGGTTGCACGTACAGAGAGGTAGAATTGCCCAGCAAAGGCTCAGAGTCTCGGGTTACCTCGTATTTGGAACATATTGGTCTTTCTCTGCAGTAGAACACCAATACTACGTCGAACCAGCAGGACCTTTCCGTACCTCACCTTTTCGCAGCCGAACCTTGCTGGGGTGTCTGGTAGGATTTTCCAATGGTCAGCTTTGTGGACGCCCACAAAGTGCAGCAATCTGAATCTTAGAACCTCTAGCGCCTTGATAAACATTATTGCTTCTCCGTCTGGAAGTGTGAAGGCACGGTCTGCGATCAGGCATACAAGTTGAAAATGTGGTCGGGAGGGTAGTGTGGTCCGCGTCGAACAACCACGTACCGGTTTCGCGGCAAAAAATTGTAAGGGAGGGGCGTTCCAGTGAATCCGCCTCCAGACTCCGCCTTCAAAGCCCGCCCTCAGTGAAAAACGGAGCTGCAGGACCAAAAATCATGAAAGTAGTCACATTGTACGGTCGTAGAGTTCTTATCGCAGTTGGAGATGGAGATAATTGGGCACGTGGGATCGAAATGGAGGTTCTATCTAGGGCAGTTGGCATGTTTTTTCTGCTTTTTTTTCTACGCTATCGAGTTACTCAGCACCTTGTCCTCTATATGCTAACCCCTAATCCACTACCTGTGATGGCGAATGATCCCAAGTTTTGCCTTTAATGTAGCTAGGGTGCCTCCCTACATGAATTAATTCATGAGAAGTCCACTGTACAGTCATCAACTCTCTCCGGATTATGGCGAGATCGAAACAGAACCATGCTTTTTGTAACCTTGTTAGCCGGTGGGCCGTTGTTACGCACGGAAAAGACTCGGTGAGAGAGCACTGTTAGCCCGGATTCATTGATAATGACAGTTTCGAACAAGATGGGCTTCCTTCTTCTCAGCAGTAGGGATAGAAATATAACGAAATCTACTATAGATACGCGAGGGGCAGTTCGGCAACGGGTAAGGGGCATTTTGCACTCCGACTCATCTAGAGAGCTCTTCCATGAGCAAGACAAGAGTTCACAGGCTTCACCAGGGCGGAACTTGTGAACCGGAACTAGTAACGCAGTGAGGTACAAAGCGCCCCCTCCCCGTCGCCGAATAGCCTCAATCGGAGCTAATAAAAGATGATATGACGAATACGAAGCATTCCATTCAGTATTAGAAGGGGAGGACGGGAGGAGGTGGGGTAGGCGGTAGGGGTCGTACCCCTGTCGGGCTATGTTACAGACGAGATGACACATCGTATCAGTACACAGACGACAGCAATTCTGTTTTTTATTGTAACGTGGCAAGGAGCGTTTGCTGCACCTGGGACCTTCCATGTTGAGTTGTCATTAAATATTTCTTCAAGGAAGATGGACCATACCGTGATACGGCATTAATTCAATCCTATATGAATTCATTTGGTACATAGAATGTTACGTATTGACAGACGGAATCTCACTTTCTGTTCGAATAAAGAGTTGCTGAGAAGCGCAACAACAGTCCACTATGGAATGTGGGAAACTGCGCGAAATAAACTTTATCTTCAATGAAAATGGAGAGGTTATTTTTTCTACAACTCATTTCGGAACTGAACTACAGTAGAAATAACCTCTGCATAGGTAGCCCAGTTATGCATTGGTAGTCTTCGCTAGAGCAGGATCATCGATGAAACAAGCCTACCCCCTTATTTCTTTCAACGCCCTCTCTGTCCCTTTTCAAGTGCGTGTCTGCCACATTTAGGACTTAAATGACTCCTCATGATTGTCTTCGCTGAAACGCTACGTTCGTTTCGTCATTTTTGAAATTGCTGCTCACATTTCAATTTTAGCATTCTCACTGTTTTTTACTTTTTTCTCTGTTCTAGCAGTCCATTTTCCATAAACGCGTGGATACTGTTGAAAGGTTGCGGTTGTGCGGGAGGTCTTTAAGCGACAAAGACTCCACAGTCCCCCTCCTTCGGGCAAGGGCAATTCTCTCCGTTCCTTCTATCTCACAATCAACTAGCATCATTCAGAATAGCATGCTGAGGCTAATCAAGCGCCCGAAGAAGTGAAAAAGAAGACTTTCCACAGGAAAAGAAGAGAAGGAGTGTTTCACTCAGGAAATGTGTTCAATAAAAGTCGTTGTTCATAATGGACGTCTAACTGCAAATCCGCATCAATGAAGCGGGTTTGTCAAGGTAAAAGCGCTTTGCGTTATCTTCCATTGAAAAGGGTCATTGGTGCTAACTAAGTTCTATCGCCATCTTCGGAATTATGGTGTTTAAGACCTGATTCTCTTCGTACCTTAGGGTATTGGAAGGGGGGTCGGATTTTGGCCAGCTTGGGAGGCTTTTGCCTTTGAGAAATGTTTCTGGCTGATGAATTTTCTGAGTCCTTTTCTCTTCGGAGCGCGCTATACACCTCCCGACCCCCGTTCACTGGAGAAAAAGTGGGAGTTGTTCTCCGGAACAGAATCTCCGAGCAGTGGTGGAAATTGAAAAGTCAGGGAGATGTATGGTACATAGTGAGTGGGCGAGGAAATCGTAAGGGAGGAGGAATTTCTGAGGAGCGTACTTCGAAGAAAATTTCGCCCTATTGGCAGGAAAAAGCCGCGCAGATCGCACCTCCCATGGGGAAGAGAAAGCTTCGTCACTGTACCCTGTAGTCAACTCCGAATCATCAAGAACAATTCTAGCTCTAAAAACACCCCATGCTTCATTCACCCTAATTAATATGAATGAGACTGCTCCTGGCGCATCCACCTTTGGCTTCTGTTCCCACAATAACAAAAGACATGTGTCGGAAATCTGCATAAGATGCTTGCTTAGTCTGACGACTGGCTCAGCCGCGCCGGCGGAAGTGAGAATTCGGAACGTCAAGCAAAAGAATCCTCTTCTTCAATTCGCTTTTGGAAAGATATTCTTTAATTCGCTTTCTATAAGAATGTGAATTACATGATGGAGCTACTGGCAGGTCACTGCAGTAACTGTATATCACTAGGGACGCCATCGCGTTGCATCATTTCTGTAAATTAAGACCTTATCCTGATTTCATTCGCGTTGTCGTTACAGGGGTCTCACGCCCACTCTCTTTCGCTTCCTCTTCGTGTGCCTCAGTAAGTTCGATGCGATGATCTAGTGCCTAAATAATTTGATTTAAATTCATTTAATGACCCCTGTGTAATCAGATTACCCTTGAGGCATTATATTGAGAGTTGATAAATTCGAAAATGAACGAATTCGAAAAACAGCCAAATGCTACTCTCATAGTCAGTGAATTCCACTCAATAGACGTTAGGACCCATGGTGACCCTGTTCGGCTTGGGAGATGGTAAGGGGGGGGGGCATCTTTGCACCTTCCTTCCTGAGATTTCCAGGATTAAAATGGAGGAAATATGAGCCACGCTGACAAACTTATGAAAGGTTTCATTTTTTTATGATGAAATAGCATAGGGCGGTTGATTGCCTCCAGAAACCATGTTGTTACGACTGGGTAATCTTTGGTCTGCAAAGTTCGTTTGCGACGATGAAATCCTCAAATACGACCCCCCCCCCTCTCCCCATGCTACCTACCACTTTCCTAGATTTTCCCAACTTCCTACCACTTTTTCCATTTTTCCCGAAAAATTTCCAGTTTTTCAGCCAAGAATTTTCCGTCGAGCGGGGGAGGTCCTCAGGATTTAACTATCATTTTCGACTATCGGAAATAGTAGTTGCGTAGATCCCTGAAACAAGAGAAATCAACTATTCAGACCAAATACGACTCCCTCCCCCCGCTCCCTCGCGATCATACGACCCCCCCCGTTGTGATCATCACAAAGATGACGTGCCCTGTATGGCACCCCACATCAAATTTTGGACGGTGCTAGTACTATATTGAGCTACTGAATGGAGAGCGGGAAATAGCACTAGGGTTCAACTGTAAAGGAGTTCTATCCGGAAATTAGTTCTGTTTTCAAGAAAGGGCTCACCTATCCCTTAGTCCTCCGTCCCCTCCTTCCTAGGTAATTTTATTCATTTTTCTAGATACTGTATGCTAATAAGAAATGATTTTATCGTCGCAAACGAACTTTGCAGACCAATGATTACCCAGTCTGGTTTCTGGAGGCAATCAGCCGCCCTATGCTATTTCATCATAAAAAAATGAAACCTTTCATAAGTTTGTCAGCGTGGCTCATATTTCCTCCATTTTAATCCTGGAAATCTCAGGAAGGAAGGTGCAAAGATGCCCCCCCCCTTACCATCTCCCAAGCCGAACAGGGTCACCATGGGTCCTAACGTCTATTGAGTGGAATTCACTGACTATGAGAGTAGCATTCGGCTGTTTTCATTCAAAGTTCATTTCGAGTAATTATAAATCTCAAATAATGCCTCAAGGGGTGACTGATTACACAGGTGGTCATTAAATGAATTTAAATCAAATTAGTTAGCTATCTAATCATGCTAATTATCGAAGCTTACTTAATGAGCACACGAAGAGGAAAGCAAAGAGAGTGGGCGTGAGACGCCTTGTAAAGACAAGCGGACCTGAGCAGACAAAGTAAGTGACATGAAAAGGTAATGGGGAAAATTAATTTGCTTCTGTCCTGTTCAGCACCAAAACATATGGGATAATGAAAAACGCAATGTTTCGTCACGCATTAGCATAGTCATCACAGAATACAATCGTTATCGTAATTTACTGGGCAACTACTGCCAAAGTAGCAACAAGGGGTACACAGGATTCAGAACAGCAGAAGCAGTATAGGTCTACGCTGTTGAGACCACCACCGATGTGCGTAGTTCTCTACGGCTGCCGCAAAAGAAGACTACAGACTACGAATGACCCATGGAGTGTCTCTGCACTTTATATACTACAATCTTTGAGATCTCAGTTTCTTAGCAACATGAAGGTCACTTCCAAGAACTATAGAACCGTATGAATTCATTTCTTTGGGCATGTGAATGCCACCACGCTTATAGAGGAAATTGCTAAAAAACGCATAGAGCGTGAGATGATGCTGTGCGTTGAAGTGACTCAGTTTCCGTACTAATGTTACTCACAGTAATACTTGTATTCATCACTCTTTTTTGAGATTTTGAGCTCATACCCTAAATAGCGCCAATAACATTAGAGGGTGCCACACGCTGTAAGCGCCTATCGGAGAATTACCAATTCTTTCTCTGGCATACAGTCTCATCATTTGCAGACCGTGGGGCGTGTCAGCCAGAAGGAGGCGCGCACATCTTGGATGCCGTATCAGCCTTTTTGTTGGCGGACGTCGTATGCGCAAAACCAAGTGTGTAGAAAATACCGAGTAATAGGAAGGAATAATATTAGCAATAACTGTCACTTGCCCCGCTTCAAAAACTGGTGCAGAACGATTTTGCCGAAACCGCACCAAACGCAGCCGCACTGCCACGCCCCACCGGTCCGCAATGATGAGGACTGTACATTGTGACACCGGGCAACCTTGTCAACAACCTGTGAGCTTGTTATCACCTGTCAAGCACCCTGTAAACCCCTCCTAAACTTGTCGAAATGACTGGTCAAGGTTGGGAAGATAATAGAGAAATGGGCCTCTAATGACACTAGGCGCACGTCCGCTTAGCTTGAACAGGGATTTTTAAGAGTTGCAGGGTGAGACACGTCGGTGAAATAGTAAAGGAAAAAACAAGGACAAAATCTACATTAAAAAATCTTACAGATGTTCCCCACCCCTTCCTCCAGTCATTGCGACGTTGAAAATAGGGGAATCTCCTAAGGCTGCTTCTTTATTCGAATTGCGAATGGAGAATGGGAGATGGTAGATGGCGTTTCAAGGCTTGTCACTTTCTTGAGTGTGGCATCAAATTCACTCGGTGGAGCAGAGCTGGTTCAAGCTTGGTGGGTGGTTTTGCAGGCTGTCGATCTCCAATGTGCGCCCTATGCGAATGCACATTCACAGGTCCCAAGGCGCCATCTCTGAATCGCTTGATTATTAGGTTGTCCGGAAAGTTCTCAGCGTTTTGGGTGTTTCACTTTAAACGATCGTAACTTTTTTAATACTCATCGGATTTAATCGAAATAGGCACCATTCGAATCAGCACACTTTTGCCAATGTGATAGCAGTCGAGAAATCCCATCAAAGTAAAAAACTGGGTGGTCGAAAATTCACGAAATCCACTAAGGCTTTTTTGCCTGGTCCTGATTGATGAAGTATTTTCCAGCAAGGGAGTTCTGAAAATGTTTGAAAAGGTGATAGTCGGTTGGTGAAAGGTCTGGAGAATATGGCGGTTGAGGTAGAACTTCAACCCCCAATTCGTTCAATTTATGGATAGTGATTTGTGAAACGTGTGGGCGGGCGTTGTCATGCAAAGGAATCGGACCCTTTCTTTTGATAAGTGTTGGCTGCATCTGACAAAATTTTCGGTACATTTCGTCGATTTCTTCACAGTAGGGTTCTGCTGTGATGGTTTGGCCTGGTGATATAAACCTTATAGTGGATCACAGGCGTGTTGCACAGCCGATACGACCAAGCCGGACGCCAGAAATTTTTTTTTCGTGAGGTCGGCTTTGAAAATTACCTCGGTGGTTCGTCGGAATCCAACCACTGTCCGGAACGTCTCCTGTTATCATACATGACCCATTTTTCATCACAGGTGACAATTCGGCCCAAAAACAGGTCGTTTCTGCTGCGCAAAAGCAATGCAGAAGGAACCTCGAGACGTGCCGATTCCTGCCGGTCACTCCGATTGTGGGGCACCCAATTGTCGAGTTTTTTCACCTTCCCAATGCGTTCCAGACCATCTGCAACAGTGGATTTGCCAAGGCCTAGCTCTTCTGCTATCTCTCGAACTGTTTGGGATGGGTCAGCCTCCAAATCCCCCTAAAATCCTCGTCAGATATTGCTTTAGGTCGACCGCTATGAGGTTCATCTTCAAGGCTGAAATCTCCAGAGCGAAATTTATTGAGCCATTGCCGCACAGTGCTTTCTTTAGCACTATTGGGCCCCCACACCTGGTTAATTTGTTGAGCTGTTTCGATTGCGGATTGCCCCAATTTATAGTCGAAGAAAAAAATCGTCCGAAGTGCTCTTTTCACATGCTTGAAAAAATCTTGAAAAAAGAGGGTTTATCAAGCAATGGTGAAACGGCAATTATACCATCAGATAGCGCAAGAAATTCTCTACAGGATGTGCTACTGAGAAGCAAGGCAGAATGAGTTTTTAATCAGCAGTGAATGTACAAAAAATAGGTGCACAAAACGCTGAGAACTTTCCGGACAACCTAATACTTTCAGCCCCTCTTGGGAAGCATTGTGCACCTTCAAAGACACGTCACATGCTTTTAGTTCTGTCTGCATTGCGAGAGCCCCTGGATTGTGATGCAAAAAGTTGTTTTCAAAACTCACATTGTTCGTCAACTCAGCACACACCATTTCCAAATGGAGCAATTTATCTATCAAACAGTGTGGAACACGTGAGGAGCAATCCTCACTTTTCATGTAGAAATTTGTGTGGCAGAAAAACATCACTACTTTTGGGCCAACTCACTACTTACCTTCTTTTACCTTAGTAACGTTCCCCAATTTTCACCGCGAGCGGTGGCCATGGGCTCGCAAACACTTAGTGCATCATCAATATATAAACATAATCTTCAACATAATGATTAATCCAACCCCTGCGATCAATGCAATCCCCCTCCCAGTCCAGTCGTTTTACAAAATGGGAATGTGGCATGAACGGAACAGATAAACCTAAAACGGCTCATATTCTGGATAAAACTTCAAGATTCTTGAGCTGTATGCGTTTAACTGCATTTTATGGGGAAAAAAACGGTAAATTAATTTATAAGTTATTATTTATGAATACTCACTGGTTGCGAGTCCATTGGCATCACCATGAAGGAAAGGTGTAAGATATGTATTGCGTACTGGTAACTTATTCTTGTTAACAATATGCTTATGAAACATTTCTCATTGAATTACTAGACGCTGAATGCTTGGTTGTTTACTCCATCACCTACTGCTGTCTACAAATGGGCGGTGCATTACACACACTGTTTTTCATTTCCGTCTGAGTGCTCGTGCGGAAACTATTTCCCTAGTGTTTTTTTACATCTCCCCTCCTAACTCTTACAAAATCACTGAAAAGCCACATTACTGGTAGCCGTCATTGAAACTACCGGAAAGTATAAAGAACCAGTGCAGAGGATCCTACATTTCTATAGTTAATCATCTCTCAAAACAGTCAATGAATGTCAATGAAGATTAGTAACAAATCACTTTTGAATCGTTCCTTTCTGGAGTTCTGGAGTCCTTGCATTAGAATTTGGTGTTACCACACTGAGATTCTGAGAGTATGCTCCGGGACAGCACAATGAATTTTGAAAAGAGGGCTGGGGAGGTACAAAGAAGTACACTAGACAATTTATGGTGTGCTCACTCCCCTGGCGCTCATCAGCAATGCAGGGGAAAGCAGTGGATATTATTTCATGGAACTACAGTGTTCTTGATAAAAGTTAGCAAATTAGTCCAGGAAGTGACATTACATTACAGGATGAGTGTGCATTTCAAACGAATTCGAAGAAATATCCAAAGGGGTTCATAGAACCTTTCAATAACGCAGTTATGTTGGATTCCTTGACTCTCGAAAATTTTTGCTTTTATTCAAAACACTTCATATGAGTCCCTAAAACACTTCTGTTTGGCCAATTTACCTAGTTCTTTAATTTGACATCATCAGACATCAGAATGGGAACAAAACAAGCTCTCACAATGAGCACAGCGAATACGAAAGTACGGCACTATTCATATACTACTACCCCAATTTTCTGGAAACAGGCCGGATTTTTTTGTACGGCGGCGGTAAAGTTCTAGGGGTAATTCGACCTCCTGAACACAAATATCACATCCGCTCGGTCTGAAACCACCTAGAGCCCGCGCTACAGGCGCCGGCGCCGTATTGGCGTCAAATGGCGCCATCGCTGAGAACTAATGCGGTATTCATGATCAGGACATCAAATAACCCTACTATGCAACTTTACGTCGAATTTGGTGAGAAATGCGGCAGCGCCAAATTGGCGCCAACGCCGTAAAGAGTGCTATATTCGTGATCAGGACACCGAACTACCCCAGCGGGCAAAGTTTCAGCGAAAAAAATTTGAATCCTTGGGGTAGTAATAGTTGAATAGTGCCAGAAGTACTCCCCACACACGGTACAGTTACAGTTCTCCACCAGTTCAGAGAGAGAAGCGGTGATGAATTTTTTTAATTTTGAACGAAATCCTGTCTATGTGTTCTGTGCAAAATTACCCGATATGGTCAGCACCCATGATTATGATCTACCAACACGTGGCATTCCGCACGAAAAACAGCCAGTTGTCGCTTTCTTGTTCTGTCGTAATGTTGTGCCCGAAGCTGGCGTATCCGTTGAGGGAAATCAGAGAACTAGGTAAATTGGCCAAACAGAAGCGTTTTAGGGACTCATATGAAGTGTTTTGAATAAAAGCAAAAATTTTCAGAGTCAAGGATTCCAACATGCGACCTCGTGTCTCTGAAGCAGTGCGCATATCCACTAGGCCATCGGCCGCTTGCCGCATGCAGTTATCGTTCTCAACTTGTGCGAACTGAGCAAAGAAATCGTTCCGCAAATTCCGAGGCAGATTTGGATTCAGCGGCTCAAGACACGTCCATATATACATCTCATTGCAAATGGCCGGATCGACCTGTTGGGGTTCCCTTGTGAGCCACGTCATGCCCGCTCGTCTGCATCCGAGAGGTCAGGACAAGTCCAATATG
>MU946105.1:0-12823 GCA_036418165.1 Cooperia oncophora
AATTCCCTCAAAAGGAAACAATCTAGATAATCTGCACTTGAATCTGGAAATAATCTGGAAAAATAGGGTGAAATCGATAAAATATCCGATGGCACTTTTCCGTAGGAATCTCTTTAAGACACGTTGTGCGCTGGGATAGAGTTAGGGATTTGCGTATAGACGATAAGGTGCTGAGCAACTCGATAGTGAAAAAAAACATGCCAACTGCCCTAGATAGAACCCCATTTCGATCCCAGTTTGTACGTGCCCAATTAACTCCATCTCCACTACGCCCCATCCGCACAGCTGATTCCCCGATAAGAACTCTACGACCGTACAAGTGACGATTTTCATGCTTTTTCGTCCTGCAGCTTCGTTTTTCACTGAAAGGCGGGCTTTGAAGGCGGAGTCTGGAGGCGGAGTCACTGGAAAAGGAGGCGTCACTGAACCTATATTGCGCTATAGCGCCCCTCCTTACAATTTTTTGCCGCGAAACCGGTACAAGGTTGTTCGTCGCGGACCACACTACCCTCCCGACGCCATAGTTTTCAACTGCTGTACCTGATCACGGACCATGCCTTTGAATTAATAATCTGTTAGTCAGGTGTAAGGCTATACCCCTACATGTCAGCATGAACTCTGCAAAATTATGGCTATTTAGGTTTCCCTTTTCTGGGAACGAAGGTGAACAGTGATTATGACGCTCATATTGAAAAAGCAATCGCCTTGCTTAACTAATCTCTTTGTAATGATTACTGTAAAGTAACGCAATATGTTTAATGCAATAATTCAGTGTGGTTTAATCTAATATGCAATCTGATTTCACAGAAACGTTTAGCCATTCCCTTTGAGAGACAAAAATAAGTGTTACTGGCTGAGTCATGCACTTGGAAAAGATAAAATAAGGATGATATGGCCTAGTGGTTTAAGATATAGGCCCCTTGTTTTACAATCTGAAGAGCTGAGATTCCATCCCTGCTGAGGCGAAAACAATGCATAGACGGAATAGCAAAAAATCATTAGTTTCGATCGATAGAAAAAGACAGAAAGGAAAACGTGTGAACGCGCTGATCGACTCAAATCTTATGGTTGACTAGGAATTGAGAGAAAGCGGGAACATATGGAGCTTATCACTTACTAATGAGAGGAAAAACATGTGAGGAGGAAATCGTGTGAGACCCTTAGTCACTCCAGCTGTAATACCTAAGAAACCAACAATTATGAAAGAACTGGCATATAGCATCAATATGTCCCTTTAGGGATGCGCCGTGCACTCGTCTCTAAATCGAAGTCAGGATAGCATTCTATATGTGAGAGGATCAGACAATGCTGATATCCCGCAGACCCATTTTATGAGCTAATTTTCACGCCATACAGTCCTTGTTCCTGGAAAAATAGGGCCTGCTAGGGGGATGGGTTTGTCGAGTAGTCAGCCCGCTTCTTTCCATTTTTTTGTCGGGGAAGCGACAAAACTATCATATCTTTCGTTTCAGCCGTTTTTCACCAATCTTTGCCGTTCACCTGCTTCAGCAAGTGGTGGAAAAAGGTGGAAGCACCGCCAATGAATGCATACTCATTGGTGCTCCCACAAGCCGAATCCGCCTCACTGTTAATTAAACCAAGAGCAGCACAGTGGGGAAATATATGTGTGGACATCGCTTATTCGCCAACACAATCATCACGGAATGTGTCACCAAAACGACCCTAAAAACAGGCCCGATCCATGATGGTTTAGGGGAATTCGGCAGATACATAGATCAGGGTTGGCACTGTTCCACACCCCCCCCCCTCGTCCTCAGTTCGACCAGACGAATTTATAAGAATAATTTGAGCACTTTCGCATCACGTACCTGCCTACTTCTAGATCCTGCCACTATTATTATTTTATTTTTAATCCCGTTATTTTCATTGTTATATCATAATAAATATTATTATTATTATTTTTATTTTTATTTTATAAATAATATTATTATTACTTATAATAATGTTATTAATCTTACTATTATCATTGCTATAATAATTACAATTATAATAAGAAAATACTCTATAGCGTATTGCTGTAGCTGTGGCCAAGATGATATTTTTATCGCTAAACGTTTCGGCCTTATCGCCTTCGTCAGAGCCTGGAAAAAAGTCAAAAATCAAAGTGAAACTACCCTCGGAAATCATTTCAAACCTCAGATAAGCTAGTCCCAGACCAGAAGGATCCAGAAACCTGTCATAGGTCACAACCACCAAAACGACTCACCTTAAAATGGCACGGCCGTTTGCTTGGAGACGCACGCTAAACTGACTCCCCATGGGTGGCTTCAGCTGACCTGGCCCCTCGACTCGAAGCCGATGGCAATTGAAGCCCACACAGGTCAGCAAACGGGGCGAGCTCGTTTGTGATGGCCAGGCATTCGTCCTTTCTGTTCATTTTGGGATTTTTAGCGCCAATCCAAAACGCTTCTAAAGTTTTGCGCGCCGAAGTCTGTGGTTCTCGTTTTCTCGACGTGATAATGCACCCAGCGTAGTTCGGCGACGGGGGGGGGGGTGGCACTTTTCTGCCCAGTTCGATTTATTCGACCTATCTACTAGATTAGCCTTTTCTTGAGTTGACTTTTACCATTGATGCTAACGAGCTTTCTCCAGCTTCCATCAAGGCACTTCCGGTTACGTACAAGTTTTCCCCGCAAAGAAAGGCAGTAGAGGAGAAAACTCTCCGGCCCGACGCCGAACTGGCGCCAATGTACCCTGCCATGAAAAGAAAGCAAGTTTATCGTTCTCTTGATGGCACGAGGACTATAAGGAGTGGGGCGCCATCATTCGATCCAGAGGCTTTTTATAAGAGTAATTTGAGCACATTTATGCAGTTCGCGTCATCGCTGACGGACTTGTCTACTTCCAGTTCCTGCCATTAGATATTTCTGGAAGGACTCCGATTTTCTCAGCATAATGTGGCATTTGACATGTGACATTTATTTCCGCCACCAGTCTCATAAGGATTAGAGAGAGAGAGAGAAGAGAGAGAGAGAGAGAGAGAAGAGAGATAGAGAGAGGGGCCAGGATCTGAAATCATATGTGGTCCAGCAAATGCCTTGAAACCAAATTATAGTCGGAAATTCGAGGGATTCTCCCATTAAGCTTCTTCTCTGCAAACTGGGCTGTCAAAACCAAGTCAGCAGTAGCATCTAGGCGCCCCCCCCCCACCACCGTTCCGAGAATCTGTTGCATCGAATACTTAGCGCTGGAAGCATCAAGCAACAGGAAACAGATTACATCCTCACTTTTACCATTTCCCTGTTGAACGCAAAGAGAAACAAGTACCGAGGAAACCCTTGTATTCGATAGCTCTTGAAGAAGGCACTTAGGGCATCTTTAGGGCATCAGAAGGGCATCTTTTCCGAGTTTGATTGGTCGTAAAAACACAGATCCAGGAGAAATTGCGCTTTTTGCAAGTGGAAAAAAAGAAAAGTGAGGAAAAACGAGAAATATGAGAAAAAGGAGAAATGAATACTCTTCCATTGAAGGTAGAGCCCACGATAACTCATAATTATCTGAGCTCCTCGTGGGAGGAAGCAGTGTTTACTGCAAAGACCAACCCTGTATAAGTTTCACGTCAGAAAGTGGTAAGGTAGCGGCGGTAAGGCTAAGATTGCTCAAGTGACTCCACCCACGTTGATAGATGTCTTATCTGCTGTCTTGCTCGTTTGCATGCTCTCTCGCTGCTTTCTCTGGCCTCTCGCCCGATATCCACATCGATTCTTTGTCTCTCACTTGGCACTAGTGAGGCCTTATTTAGGGCGTTTTGAACGGCTGCCTCTCCTTTCTTCTTCTCGGACAAGTCAACTAGAACACACACCTTTGTCTGACCTTGTTATCCACTAGCTTTTCGCTATCTCATCGCGAAGTTTGCCTTGAAGACTGTCTCGCTGATATTACTAGTAGTAAAAGCAAAACTCTGAGTAACTGGCCACACATATTCTCACTAAGAGCCCACAAGTAGGCCCAGGGAACATGACAGGACAAAGAACATGCATGTGCAGTACCAGTACGACTCACACGCTTCCCACCTCTGTCCAGCGAACTGAAGGGCGGAAGGGGTGTGGAAAACAAAAGTCCGATCACCGTCTCATATTGAAATTATAGCAAAATTCTACTGTCACCGGCAAAGTAAGCCTGGAAAGGGAAGGTCCTCTGATGCGGATCGAACAACCGTAACGCACGCTGAGCAGGACTGTAGGGCAACACGAGAAGGATGACAGAGTGCCAGAGTATCATGCTGTAAGAGGGGTGTCATGCTTTGGACCAGAGCGGCGCTGTTTGCCGACGGAGGGGGGGGGCATTTTGCACTTTAACGACTTCCCATCGACGTGTCGACCCATCTAGACAGCCTCTTCTCGAGTTGACAGGTTTTACCTGATGATGGCCACACATGATGGCTTTTGCTCTGGCAGCTTCACAGAGTTCACAGGTTCCACCAGAGAGACCTATAAACGCACGACTAGTGAGCAGAGGAAAGTGCCAAATGTACGCCTCCCGTCAGCAAACCCCTGACCAACTTGCTGGCATTACAGCGACTTTCATCATTGATGCAGAACTTTTTAAACTGCAAAAGGCCCCCGTCGACAACTGCGTCGACCGAGTGCAAAACTTTCTTGCTGTCTCAAGTATCCCTGAAAATTTCGTCTAGAAAAAACGGAAACAGTCTCCAATGTGAAATGATTTATCGAGCTGATGGCCTTCGCCAGAGAACCTAGGAGCCCGTTCCTTCAATAAAGGTTGGAAACGACGCTCCATAGAAATACTGTATCAGTGTAGAGATATGAGATATTCAGTGGTTTAGGCGGTCTATCCACTGAGATGAGACCATTCGGGAAAATTTGATGAAGCCGGTGAAGCCATAGCCCGCCACTTAGTTCACCAAAAGTGGGCAGAGTAATTTGCCACGGTTGGCAACCTTCGGAGTATTCTAGTTAAAAGTCAGAAGTTCCAAGCTAGAAGTTTCTAGCAGAGAAAGGATAGCAGAGATCTTCAAGACTCGTATGCATTACCGCAAATGCACCCCATGTAACGGAACTTGGCAAAAGGAAATAGCAAAAGTGTAAAACGTCTCCTCAAGCCGAACAGCGCTGGATTTTAGACTGTCCCCACGTTGAGCTCTCAGAGATTTAGAATGGGGAATGGTTGAACCAGTTATCAAGTCTGTTCTTTTTATCACTGCGGTCTTGGTCTGTCTATACCCTTTTGGATATTTATGAATGCTGGTGGAGAGTTCAATTCGAGAATACATTAAGGCACGCACAAGAAACTATTACAAGATTGATACATGTATTAGGTTACTTTTCGTTACATATTAGGTTACTACTGCTACAGTTTATCGACAATAATGGAGGAGCAAAAAGGGTAATGCAGTCAAGGAGCGTTTCTTCAGAGTTTTGAGAAGCAGAAGAACCAGAACAACTTTGTACACACTAGCATCACAGTATTTCCAGGTGGAAAACACTGAAATTCGCAGAGTGCAAGGACTTGCGTAAGGTACAGGTGCTCTTCAGACTTCAACTTGCACAAGGGATAAAGTCAATAGACCTCAGAGAACAGTTGAATTCAAGCCAACGTCTCCTCATAGTTGTTCGAAGAAAACACTAGGGAGCATGAACTGTCGTAAACATAATAGGCCGAATAGGCCCGGTGGCGGAAAGTTATTTCTGTCACTTTTCATCACTGTCCCAATCATTGGTCAATTTGCCAATGCTCCGTTCATATTTTGCGGGAGCGTCCACCAGTGACCACTTATGTTCCGAGCGTCCGACAGCGTCAGCGACTGGGAGAGTATAGATCGAACTTGCCGTCTACCAGCGCCTCGAGCAGCTACGAATTATGACAAGATACATCATTGTCTGCGGGGTCGTCTGCCGTTGGAGAGGTGGGTCGCGTTGGCCTTGAGAGAAATTTGTGACGTGGTTCCCGTTGTTGACTTTTTGCGCGATTTTTCCCGTTCATGCTACCCCGTCCCCCCCTCCATTTCTTTTTTGGTTGAAGAACTGGCAGAAGGTAATTGGTAGGTAGCGTTGGGAAGAGGGAGGACCGTACCGCAGACCCCATTGGTGGGGGGGGGTCGTGCTGACATCCCTCTTGCCGAGGGGGGGGCTCGTACTTACACACCACTTCACTCATCACAATGCGAACCCTGAGTATAGGTATCAAACTAGCGACCAGCAGCGTCCGAGAGTGGAGAGTATGGGGAGATAATAGGGTAGCAGACTGCTGATGAGAGAGTAATGGCAATAGGAGAGTTAGCAGACAGCTAGGCGGTTAGAGTATGGGAGATAGGGGTACGCAGACCGCACTAAGAGTTATTGGGCCGATAGAGGGTACCAGTATACCTGTCGCCTATGCTCCTATCGGCCCCATACTTCACTTCCGGACGGCTACTGTGGCTGGTGAACTCTGGTAACGCTTGCTGTCGCATAGATTGATACAGACGTTGAGACTGAAGGTTGCCTGGTCCTATCACCCCATACTCTCCACTGCCGGACGCTACTGGCCGCTGGTGAACGCTGGTAGGACGCTGGTAGACGTTAGGTCGATATCTGTACTTCCCTAGTCGCTGACGCTGCACGCTCGGAACGCTAGTGGTCGCTGGTGGACGCTGCTGCAAAGTATGAGCGCAATATAAGACACCTCAGTAAATCCGTGGAGATGACCAGCCTGGGGCAGATGAGTCAGTCCGGAATTTATTAAACGGTTCTATCACCTTTGTTGCGACTTTTCCTTGGTATATGGTGAAACCGCAGCCAAGTTATTACCACAGCTTTATTTGGCTCACGCTCTCTCCTCATTGCTTTCCATGCTTCAACGAAGACGACTAAACCAGAAAATAAGCCAAGTGAAGCTACTTCAATATCTTGGCCGTGGATTCAACCTAATGAACCTAACCTAATGAAGACCTCACACGATGCTAAGATTCATTAAAGATCAACCATAAATGTGACTTATTTTATTTTTCTCATTTATTATTTATTTATGTGACGCACGCAGAGGTGCGCCTTGCTGGTAGACGTTGGTTATTTTTTATGAATCAACCAACATTAGCACTTTGGCTCCAGCGAGCCCACTACTATGATGTACAATCGCGAAGATTCCAGCTGGAGAGGCAAGAAATCGTCCTCCCAGTCGAAGCACCTTTGGCTTATCCACACTCACTCACTCAAAAAGTCTTATAACACTGCTATGAAAACCTGGTAATCCATCTCTGTTCCTAAATTCTCCCAAAAAATCATGTTTTTTATGCGAGCTCAAGAAAAAAAATTGCATTCTTCCCTCGACATCTACCAGAACAATCAGCAAGAGTGATAGATAGGGAGTCCCGTGGGGAGCGGTTCATCAAAGTGAGCGAGGAGAGTACCTGTGAGATATTGCTATAGTCTCAGAGAAAACTAGGAACAATTCACAAACTGCATTTTCTAACGGTTTCACTTTTGCCTTCATAATCGCACGAACCACTTTTATTTTGGCCCGCCCCGGCCGCGATTGTTTTTCAGGGAGTGAGAAGAGCAGAAATGTGCGATAACTTTCACATTGTATTGAAGTTTGTGCATGAAATACTTGTGCGCAGCTCAAAGCTCGCTTACCGGTGAGGGCATTTTTCCTGACACTGCTCTTATGCGTTTTCTGATCTGCTTTCTATGGAAATCTGTAAATGCTAGCCGCAGCAGCATAAGCTCTGTCACCCTCCTAAGCTGAACAGCGCCATATCTTGCACCCTCAAAAGGCACAATTACTTCTACAGTGGATAGACTTACTGCTTGGAGTCGACAGGAAAGTGTTCCTGTTCAGCTGAGATGAGGGGGATATTCCACACTTTCCTAGTTCAGCTCAACTAGCAGGTCTCACTAAGATGAAACTTGTAAGCGCTATTGTGAAGCAGGGGAGATGGTAAAAGTGAGCCACTTCGATTACAGAACCTTACAGGTCTTCACAGGTGGCCTTTACAAACTCCGCTAACTACCCCCACCAAGCCGAACTACACACAAGGAATCTGACCACCACAGCTTTTGCGCCTTCGGGTAACTTTTTTCGGTATCAGATGATTCTACAGTAACCCATGTGAGTCTGTCTTCTCGGAAACGCCCTCGAAGCTGAGCAATGTTATAATCGTTGCCGAATCACTTATGATTACATGGTTTTTTCCTTACCTAAAAACAGTCGATGAAAGGTGGGACTCTATGGTGGATATCCTTCAGCTCCTTCCTGAAAATTAACATCATCGTTGGGAGAATCCCAACACCGAGGGAGAGGGGGGGGGGACATTCAGTTGCTGAGGACCTTCCCACTCTCAACAGCGAAATTTCAAACGTCTGGGAAAATTCAAGTTAGGAGGCAGCAGATGTCAGTACAAACAGGATCTGTTACGAACTCAATAAATCAGATGCGGTGCCTGATTCATGATTCTTTCAATGAAGTGGTACGAACTACAGTACCCTCAAAAGAAGTCAGCAGACCCTGGCAGGAAAATCGATGCTGTTAGCGGAACAACTGCGTCAAAGCATAAATAGCTAATTAAAGAACAAAGGTCTGCAAGCATCCGGCAAACTTAATTATCTTGACGAAAGAGACGCTCGCGACGTTTCCTGTTGCTACATATTAGAGAAATGACCGGAAACACTTCCGGAGTAAATAAACGCAGATCCTTTTCATATTTTTTTCTGAGGCGGTGAGGGGGCGGGGGCGAGCGGAGTACTAGCGCAGAGATGCGAGCTGATTACCGCTAAGATGATGGAACCAAATGCTCCACTAAGAGATGGAACAACGCTATCTGCTGGCATTAACTGGGAAACTCCTTATCTCTCTATATTGTAGCGCGTCAAACGACGAGGGCCGACACTTTAATCGGTCAACCTTTCTTGGAATTTTAATATGCCTGAAAGGGCTTCCATTATTTCTGGAACCTTATATGGCAAGGGCAATGGTAATATATGGCATATTATTAAAATAGGCATAACGAGGTCCTTGCAAGAATGACATTTGATGTGTGGGATAAGGGAGAAAGGTAATAGTTTGGCGCTGTTTGTCGACGGGGGGGGGGGGGGCATTTTGTACTACCATTGCTTCCCTAGTTCCGGTTTACAAATCTCACCCTGGTAAAACTTGTGAACCCTTGTGAAGCTGGTGCAAGATCGTCTAGCCACCATCCTAAAACGTGTCAACTCGAGAAAAGGCTACCTAGATGGGTCGGCACATCTATGGAAAGCAGAATGCCCCCCCCCCGCCGACAAATTGCGCCAGCAGTTTTATCAATGGAGCAGTAGCTCGAGAAGGTACACCGCCCCTTAACGGGGAACGTTCCGGTTCTTCTCCATGCTACTATGCACAAAATAGAGTTAACCAAAATCTGACTCGCAAAGGTGAAAAGAGATGAAAATGATTGTTAAGTTCACTGAAAGAAGGAGTAATCACTTCAAAAAGTCATCACCTCAGCGTGACAGGACCAACGAAGGGGAAGCATGATTGTCCAGCTCGCTCCTTTCCTGTCGCTATCCCCACACAGCAGCCAAACCGATCTGGGTAAATCATGGCGATGGGGAGAATAGATCGGCCAGCTTGTCCTTTCCATCAACGTCAACCCAATGCGATCGCACTGGTAACTCATACCCGTGCCTTCATTCTGAGAATTCCACAGGTATTTTCTGCACTATGATGCAGATTAAACCTCCGTCTGAGACCCTCACTGCCATTACAGTTTTTGCACTCTTCGAGATAATCGCTCGCTATTTACGCAGTTGGGGAATTCTCTGGGGCTAAATATGGCTTTTCTGGAAATATGCATGATTTCGGAATTTCGGAAAAAGAAAACATGTTCAGAACATGGCCTCAGCCCTCCTGCGCGACATCAACACTCAACCCAACTCGAAGATCGTCTTCAATGCGCCGTACGACGACAAGCACACCTACCACATCAAGATCATCAACGCCTCCGGCCGACGTATTGGATGGGCCATCAAGACCACCAACATGAAGAGGCTTGGTGTCGATCCTGCCTGTGGAGTACTGGACCCCAAGGAGCAAACCCTTATGGCTGTCTCCTTGCGATGTGTTCGACTTACGGGACGTGAGGACACCAAACAACGATCATCATCACGCCCGTGAATGGTGCAACACTCCTGATGTGCAGCAGCAATTCCGTCGTGAATGCCGCTTCCAAGGAGGATGGTATCGCCGTCCCGAAGAAAG
This sequence comes from Cooperia oncophora, assembly GCA_036418165.1. Classification (NCBI taxonomy): domain Eukaryota; kingdom Metazoa; phylum Nematoda; class Chromadorea; order Rhabditida; family Trichostrongylidae; genus Cooperia; species Cooperia oncophora. The sequence continues at coordinate 10,195 of MU946105.1, forward strand.
AACCTCCCATCGAATACAATCCTCTGAGGACCTGTGTATTTCTGAATCGGAATGTGACACCAACAGATGTTCAGCATGATAAGTGCGAACTTAAAGACATATTCTAGAATGGCCCATGCGCGTATGAGGGCTATCACGCCGAAAAATAAAAGTCCAGGTACCGGCTAACCCGCTGAAAGCGGGTAAAGCAAACGAAAACAAAACAAAACAAACAAAAAATAGGGCTACTAGGATAAGACACGACACAGAGTCTCACACCGTATTTACCCACCTATTTGGAGCGATCTCATTCCGCCAACGGGCGGGCTTGGTGAGTCTGTTTTCATTACGAGATTCGCGGTTCTTCGTCGAAGTTCCGTCGGAAACTCCGGCCAGAAAACATGTTTGACGGTTCAAGCGACAAATGGTAGATCTTGAACCCACATTAGGCCTCTGAGACCGATGACCTGGTCAGTTTGGCGTCGCCAGCTCGTTCTCCACCCTTGTTCTAGCAGGTAAACGACTACAACTGATGGAAAACGACTCATGCGAAAGACATGGTACAGTCCTGTCGCTTGCTGTGAGAAAAAAAAAGAAAAAAACGAGCTGCTGCTGCAAAACCATTCCCCCTTGACATGCCACACATCCGCAGAAACACACGATGTTGCTGGCACTTTTCTCCTATTTTGCACAATCAAAGGAAACTTTCGTAGGGAATTTCCGTGAATAAAGAACCCCTGCTCTAAAGTGCTATAATTTGTTCTTAATAGGACCCATATTTAGTTCTGCTACCATAATTTGACCTGTACTCTTGCTATTCACAGCCCGGATCCATCGAAACTGCAAGCTGTACTAAGGAGGCAAGGAACGGTTCCATCCAAATTGTCAACAATTTTCAAAAAAGGCACCAACGAATAACCACGACAGAAACCGCTGACAAAGTCCTTGAGCCCCGTTTGCAAAAGATTACAACTAACGTATGAGCGGTGAAGAAACACTGAGCACTTGAGCGAGAGGCCCGACAGTGTACCTGTGCATACATAGACGAGCAAAGAAAAATCATCGACTTGGTTGAGAATAGAAGAGATAAAAAATGTTGGAGGGGAAGGAGGCTAAAAGGAGAGAGGTAGTTCAACGTGAGTTTAGTATATGCCTTCAGACAGAAGCTGAGCGAATCCTGAGCAGTCAGAAGCCTCTCATTTGCTAACTTTTTCCTTGGTCTTTTGAGATAGTCATCTTGCTTTCCCACTTGTGAACTGAATCTGATTTTTGGTTGTGCGCTCAAGGGCGGGCAAAAATTTCTGGCTCTGAAGTTGGTAATAGGACAACAGGCTGTTCGATGTTCCCTATAAAAGAAGAAAAACCATCTTAAAGATGAAAGTCCCGTGTGAAGCCATGGAGCATTGAATTATGTATGTTTATTTGTTTTGAAGGATACTCCCTACCATGGCATTAAGCATGCTTCAGTAATCACAATAGCACGCCGTCTATGCATATTAAATTTGGTCCTTCTCTACACCGAACCTTCAAAAACGAGCAGCAGAGAGAAAAAGGAAGCTGACTCGAGTGCTCCATATTTTCAAAGCAAAATTCAAGACGAATGTATGCGAGTATTGTTGCCAATTTCGACCATCTTCATTTGAATTTTGTAGCATTCTAAGATCCCCCCACGTCAAGTATTTCATTCAACTGCTCAAATAAGATAGTCTATTTCTAAATCGTAGTTAGAAATGAACTAAAGAATCGGAAGTGAGCTTGGTCAGAACTTGCATCCGAAATATCTGGACATTTGCGTGGCAAAGACTAGAGACAACTAGCGACTGTTCCGCTGATTTCTAGTTTCATCTTAGTTTTTAAAACAGCACAACTCTGGGGACTTCTACGCCTAGAACTTTCACGATGTACTTCTTGCGTTGTTTCAAACTGTAAAGACAGATGTTTTCAGCAAAGGTCTAAGGGGGGACTAAGCCTGCATGGTAAAGCTACAGTATAGAGACATTGGTCCCAGAAGTTAATTGCACACTTTGTCTTCGGCAGCTTTCAGTTCGGCGTGCGGTCCATAAGCCGTTCATCTTTGCTCATGGTTCAATATTTCTGTCCAGCCCTTTCCTGTATTTCGGTCCAGGCCCCTACTTTTCTCCATAGATTAGTCCCGTCCGTCCTGTTAGACGTTGCTAATTTCTCCTAGCCGCGGCATCTTCCGCCGTGGCCTTGACTTCAGCGATATCCTCCTTGATGAGGTCCTCGCACCACTTCTTTGTGACCTAGGGGTCCAATGTCCAACGTTTCCCTTATCGAGCGGTGGGTGTAGCACATCACGGTTTCCTGCACGTGTTCCGGGGAAGGGGAGGGGGCGAGTTTGCCGCTGCGCCAACCTTTTTCTAACAGTTGTGGAAGCCATCAAGTGAGCACAACTGGTGCAAAAAGGGCTTGCGCCAAATCAAATCCAGGCCCCTCACACGTCCCAAGGCTGTAAGTGAAGCTTTGAGACCCGTTCAAGGTGAATTGTTCTTCCCATAACTCACCCGACTGACGAGAAAATTTGACAGGATTCCTAGAAGATTTGTAGTCCAAAACCCTACCATACTCTTCAACTTGAAAAAATCCAGAAATAATGCATTACTAGTTTAACTAGGAATAACGGATATGT